>CM019073.1:122451240-122624570 GCA_009667805.1 Leptobrachium leishanense
TATCAGTTTAAGGTTACATAATCATTTTAATACAAAGCATATTTCGCCAACCCATTCCTCCTTCACAGTAGGATTAAAGTCATTATTGTGGAGTAGAATTGCAGAAGATATGTTGATCGCTGATACCTTAGGTTCTCGGTCCAGAAGCAAGCGCTGTGGCAGAGGGTAATGTGAGATTGTAAAGATGGTGGTTCCTCAACTTCAGCGTCTATCTCCTCATTATAGATAGAGGAAGGTTCTTTCAGGGTTGTGTTAGAATACATGGTGGCATTTGTGTATTATATCCAATAGACATGTGCATTCGTTTTAGTACTAAAACGATTTCGTCCGAATTTAGAGATAATTTAGTTTTCATATGACTCAAGAGATACGGAACTGCTTGGTCCAAAAAACGAAAGAAACGAAAGGAAAATGCATTACATTTTAGTTTCAGTTCTTTTTGTAATATTACGTTGATGAGTGAAGGAGACCAGCAATGATTAATGCTGGAGGATGTTCTAAGCAATTAATTAATGCAAGAAACTAGAAAGTGGAAAGATTTTTCAAAAAGGGGGTAACCCTAGTAATTCAAAGTGTTATCAACAACAAATAGATTTTATTCAAAATTAAACACAAAATAGACAAAAAATTACCGTTTAAAACCAATAGAGAGTGAAAAAAGATCAAAATTTCTGGCAACAAATGAAAGTCTTAAGTCGTTTAGGACAGAGACTCTTTTGTTAAGTTTCTTTAGGGTCCACATTTGAGACTCAGTACATCATTGCCTCAATAATTTCAACAGTGCCCATTTCTAAATTTAGTATATATATATATAGATTGAAAGGGCACCATATAGAAGCACACGATTTTAAACAAGTTTCGCCCCTTCTTTTTTACCCCAAATTCTTCTATGACACAGCAACGGCAGTAATTTAGTCACAGGATATTAGTGCAACAGCGTTTTAGACTCAGGCGCATCAATTTGATCATTAGGATGTTATTAGAAAGAATTCAGTAAGGAGTCATAGTCACATTCGGGACTCAGCCGTCATAGCCTCCATGGGTTCAACAGTACCCGTTTCAGAATATAAATAAATTAGATTAACGCCATACAAGGGCACAAAGGGTTATTGAATTGGACAAGTTTGACCCTTCTTTTCCCAAATTGTTCTATGAAGCAGCAAAAACAGTGATTAACAATAGTAGTCACAAGGTATTGGTGCAGAAGCTTTTAAAATTAAAGCAAGCAAAATCAATCATTAAGTAGTTATTGGAAAATTTAAAGAAGAGTCATAGGGCACCAAAGCAGCCCATCAAGCCAGAGTCAATTCGAGATGAATAGTCAAAAATAGACCCATTATTTAGGTACCAGAATCCAGGACATATGGACAAAAACAGTTAAAAGGTAGAACACCCAACGCGTTTCGTCGTTACTCAGAACGACTTCATCAGGAGTGATCCTACTATGTGTGTGGTCCCCGTTTAAATAGTAACCCCAGAGAGGAGGACACAGATGCGTTCAATTGGCGCATGAATTGCCGGATTTCCGGCGTGACGTTAAAGCCGTCATTTCCGGTTCTGTCGTTACTTCCGGTCAATCAAGGGGATAGTTCCGAATGTCGAGAGAGACAAAACATTCACGAATCGGGCCCCAAATATATGTTATTCCTTCCTCACATTCAAGGAACATAGAGTTTTCCCATTTTTGTGAATCAGTTTGTACTGGTGCCCATTCATATAGAGTATCTAAAGAAGCAGAAACCGGATGTTTTTATTATTCGACTTCCGGCATAATAGGCGGCATCATTTCCGGTCGCTGGAGTTTCCGGTTATACTTGGATGGTCACAGGAGTAAATAGGAAAAAAGAGGTGTATAGCGCTCTAAAAAAACTTTTAAGTTGGAGAACAGAATTCAAATGGGGCAAAGCCCCAATCCAGACATTCAGAAATCATAGTTAGAAATCAGGCAAACAGCCTTGTTGTAGGCTATAACCTTAATTATTTCAAAGAAGCATAATCCGTCACTTAAATGTGTATTAGAGAAGGAGTATAGGAGATTATTCTCTCCTCTCCTGTGAAAACCATAGAATCCCTATAAATAGACATAGCAAATAGAATTCTCATTAAGAAACTCAATTTATTGAGGAATTATGAGAGCCTAAAAAAGAGTCACTATAGGGCCTCTATGATAAAGTAATTTAAAACAATGCCCAAATTACTAAGGGATAGACTGTTCTTTAAAGGGACTCAGAGGGGGACCAACACATCTTTGGAAGACAAGATAAATTATAATAAATGTGTATTAAGAAAGATTAAAAATAAAGTACAGCTAAATCATATAAAGGGGGAGAAAGTGAAGCCCTCATTCAGGCCTCCCGGGTATCTCGTTCCCAATTGGTATATCCAATAGGCCTCTCTTTGACGCAATTTTTTATCCAAATCGCCTCCACGTTGTCCCATATGAACATGCTCAATTACCATAAATCTTATATTTTCAGCATTATTGTGATGTAAGTGGCGAAGATGTCTAGTGATCGGGGTATCTCGAGGGTACCTGACGGAACGTACATGTTCCAAGATTCTCACCTTTAGGGGGCGTATTGTCTTGCCTATGTACTTGCTTCCGCAACCACATACAAGCATATAGACCACTCCTGTTGTATTACAGTTAGCAAATTCTTTTACTGTGTAGGTTACAGTGTTAGCTACATTTGAGAATTCTTTCGATTCTTTAAGTATATATTTACAGCCCTTACATTTGCCACATTTGTAGGTGCCAAAAACAGGTTTAGGTAACCAGTTAGAATTTGAAGATTTTAAGGTAGAGAAATGGCTATGCATGACATGGTCACCGATGTTGGGGCAACGTCGTGTGGTTATGGAGGCATGTTTGGGCAACACTTTACAAAGGTGAGGATCCTGAGTAAGTAATGGCCAGAAACGTTCACAAATCTGATGGATCTCTTGCCATCCAGTGTCAAAATTGCCAATCATTCTAATGCATTTTTCATCATTAGTCTTTTTGTCTTGAAGTGCAAGGTGCCGATCAATCATCAGTGCATTTTGATATGCTTTTTTCAGACAACGGTTGGGGTAGCCTTTTTGTTTAAACATTTCTCTCAGATCAATGGCTTTTAATTTAAACTCATCAAGGGAAGAGCATGTTCTACGTAGTCGAATATATTGTCCCCTAGGTATCCCACGTTTCAGGGGGAGAGGATGGAAACTTCTCCAGTTCAAGAGGCTATTAGTAGCTGTCTCTTTTCTAAATAGAGTAGTAGCTACATGGCCATCTGGTAATCTTGAAACAGAAAAGTCAAGGAAATTCAGGATATGTTCTTGGATTTCATAAGTAAATTTAAGGTTTAACTGATTGTTGTTAAGTCTCTCTACAAAATTAATGAAGGTGTCACGACTGCCCCTCCATAGTATAAAGATATCATCTATATAGCGTTTCCATTCTATTATAGATGATTGAAAATCAATCAGGTCAGGACCATTGACGACAAATTGTTCCCACCAACCCAAATGCAAATTTGCATAGGATGGTGCCATAGCTGTCCCCATGGCCATCCCGGTCACCTGTCTATAGAAAGTTCGATCAAAGATGAAAAGGTTGTGTGTTAATACAAATTGAAGTTGCAAAAAAATTCAGTGTGTTTACTGTGTGCTTCACCTCTTGTTTCCAAATAGAATTTGACATGTTTCAGGCCCAATTCATGGGGAATGCAGCTATACAAAGACTCTACGTCTAAACTGCAAAGTAAAGTGTCATTAGAGATGGTACAACTAGACAAGAAATTTAACATTTGTTTGGAGTCTCTGATATACGAGGGGAGTATATCCCCTCGTCTGAAAAAAGCATATCAAAATGCACTGATGATTGATCGGCACCTTGCACTTCAAGACAAAAAGACTAATGATTAGACATGTGCATTCGTTTTAGTACTAAAACGATTTAGTCCGAATTTTGGGATAATTTAGTTTTAGTATGACTCAAGAGATACGAAACTGCTCAGTACAAAAAACGAAAGAAACTAAAATAAAATGCACTACATTTTAGTTTGTCCTTTTTGTGATATTACATTGATGAGTGAAGGAGACCAGCAATGAAGAGTGCAACATCGCAAAGCTACACAAAAGATTTGTATGCGTAATCCTTCCCGACCCGAAAATCTGACAGTGATAGAGCTCCAGAATACTCACTCGCAGCACAGACAGACAGCACAGGAGAGGAAACCTTTACTTAACCCTTGCATGTCTATTAGGCAGACAAGATGATAAAAGCAGCTGGAGAAGGAAAACATTCAAATAAATCACACTGAAAGCTAATGACAGAGGAGGGTTGGATAGTAAAAACCCTTTATAACAAGCAGCGCTGGGAGAAGAGAGGGACTTTATAAAATGTGTGTTATCTCCCCTCCCACTCTGCATAATAGGGGCTTAGGTCTGCTACATTTTATATTATCCAGGAGCACTATCCCCCTTTCCTCATCTATAATACACATTTTATATAAAGTCCCTCTCCTCTCCCAGTGCTGCTTGTTATAAAGGGATTTTTACATCTGATACATTTAGTATCCAACTCACAGTTACTCTGTTATTATGAGCTGTCAGTGTGATTTATTTGAATGTTTTCCCTGGATTTAAAGTGCTTAATTTTATTATAAAAATAAATTTTCACCAGACATCTCTTCAGACCGCTTTCAGACTGATTTATGTTAATATTTGCCCTCTCCCCTGCTTTTATATTCCTGTCTCTCTCCCCCACAGAGATGCAAAGTTTAAGTAAAAGTTCCCTCTCCTGTGCTGGATAAGCATTGCATTCCGAAGTTCTGCACCCTCCACATGCCAATGCAGTAGGTCCTACTAAGTAGGATGTTCTATACAGAGAAGGGCATTAATGAATACAGGAGGATGTTCTATACATTATACAGAGAGGGGTATTAATGCAGGAGGAGGTTATATACATTATACAGAGAAATGTATAAATTGAGGAGGATTGTTCTATACATAGAGGGACATTAATTTAGGAGGATGTTCTATACATTATACAGAGAGGGGTATTAATTAATGCAGGTGGATGTTGCATACATTATACAGAGAGGGGTATTAATGCAGGAGGATGTTATGTACATTATACAGAGAGGGGTATTAATTAATGCAGGAGGATGTTCTATACATTATACAGAGAGGAGCCTTTTTTTAGCCCTTTAAATCCAGTGGCTGTGAGCGCTGAGATCGGCTGCTTGTTATATTATCTCTCAGTACAATGTATCAGGATCAGCTGTTACAGTAACTGACTGTAACAGCGCTCAGTTTCAGTAAAAGGAGATTAATATTTTTTATATATAAGGAGGTTATAACAAAATTATTTACTAGTTTTACTGAAACTGAGCGCTGTGATGAGCAGCAGTCCGTTACTGTAACAGCTTTGCCTGACACATTGTGCTGAGAGTGAGAGATACTGTAACAAGCAGCGATCTCAGCACTCTGAGGAGCCACTACAATAATAATTGTATCCACTGGTTTTCGGATGAATGAAATTAGTTTTCATACTAAAACTGAAAACAAATTTCTTTAGCAACTAAATAAATTGCATTTTAGTACTAATCCATTAGTTCAAAACGAAATTTTGTGCTGTGCACATGTCTACTAATGATGAAAAATGCATTAGAATGATTGGCAATTTTGACACTGGATGGCAAGAGATCCATCAGATTTGTGAACGTTTCTGGCCATTACTTACTCAGGATCCTCACCTTTGTAAAGTGTTGCCCAAACATGCCTCCATAACCACACGACGTTGCCCCAACATCGGTGACCATGTCATGCATAGCCATTTCTCTACCTTAAAATCTTCAAATTCTAACTGGTTACCTAAACCTGTTTTTGGCACCTACAAATGTGGCAAATGTAAGGGCTGTAAATATATACTTAAAGAATCGAAAGAATTCTCAAATGTAGCTAACACTGTAACCTACACAGTAAAAGAATTTGCTAACTGTAATACAACAGGAGTGGTCTATATGCTTGTATGTGGTTGCGGAAGCAAGTACATAGGCAAGACAATACGCCCCCTAAAGGTGAGAATCTTGGAACATGTACGTTCCGTCAGGTACCCACGAGATACCCCGATCACTAGACATCTTCGCCACTTACATCACAATAATGCTGAAAATATAAGATTTATGGTAATTGAGCATGTTCATATGGGACAACGTGGAGGCGATTTGGATAAAAAATTGCGTCAAAGAGAGGCCTATTGGATATACCAATTGGGAACGAGATACCCGGGAGGCCTGAATGAGGGCTTCACTTTCTCCCCCTTTATATGATTTAGCTGTACTTTATTTTTAATCTTTCTTAATACACATTTATTATAATTTATCTTGTCTTCCAAAGATGTGTTGGTCCCCCTCTGAGTCCCCTTTAAAGAACAGTCTATCCCTTAGTAATTTGGGCATTGTTTTAAATTACTTTATCATAGAGGCCCTATAGTGACTCTTTTTTAGGCTCTCATAATTCCTCAATAAATTGAGTTTCTTAATGAGAATTCTATTTGCTATGTCTATTTATAGGGATTCTATGGTTTTCACAGGAGAGGAGAGAAATAATCTCCTATACTCCTTCTCTAATACACATTTAAGTGACGGATTATGCTTCTTTGAAATAATTAAGGTTATAGCCTACAACAAGGCTGTTTGCCTGATTTCTAACTATGATTTCTGAATGTCTGGATTGGGGCTTTGCCCCATTTGAATTCTGTTCTCCAACTTAAAAGTTTTTTTAGAGCGCTATACACCTCTTTTTTCCTATTTACTCCTGTGACCATCCAAGTATAACCGGAAACTCCAGCGACCGGAAATGATGCCGCCTATTATGCCGGAAGTCGAATAATAAAAACATCCGGTTTCTGCTTCTTTAGATACTCTATATGAATGGGCACCAGTACAAACTGATTCACAAAAATGGGAAAACTCTATGTTCCTTGAATGTGAGGAAGGAATATATTTGGGGCCCGATTTGTGAATGTTTTGTCTCTCTCAACATTCGGAACTATCCCATTGATTGACCGGAAGTAATGACAGAACCGGAAATGACGGCTTTAACGTCACGCCGGAAATCCGGCAATTCATGCGCCAATTGAACGCATCTGTGTCCTCCTCTCTGGGGTTACTATTTAAACGGGGACCACACACATAGTAGGATCACTCCTGATGAAGTCGTTCTGAGTAACGACGAAACGCGTTGGGTGTTCTACCTTTTAACTGTTTTTGTCCATATGTCCTGGATTCTGGTACCTAAATAATGGGTCTATTTTTGACTATTCATCTCGAATTGACTCTGGCTTGATGGGCTGCTTTGGGCCCTATGACTCTTCTTTAAATTTTCCAATAACTACTTAATGATTGATTTTGCTTGCTTTAATTTTAAAAGCTTCTGCACCAATACCTTGTGACTACTATTGTTAATCACTGTTTTTGCTGCTTCATAGAACAATTTGGGAAAAGAAGGGTCAAACTTGTCCAATTCAATAACCCTTTGTGCCCTTGTATGGCGTTAATCTAATTTATTTATATTCTGAAACGGGTACTGTTGAACCCATGGAGGCTATGACGTGCTGAGTCCCGAATGTGACTATGACTCCTTACTGAATTCTTTCTAATAACATCCTAATGATCAAATTGATGCGCCTGAGTCTAAAACGCTGTTGCACTAATATCCTGTGACTAAATTACTGCCGTTGCTGTGTCATAGAAGAATTTGGGGTAAAAAAGAAGGGGCGAAACTTGTTTAAAATCGTGTGCTTCTATATGGTGCCCTTTCAATCTATATATATACTAAATTTAGAAATGGGCACTGTTGAAATTATTGAGGCAATGATGTACTGAGTCTCAAATGTGGACCCTAAAGAAACTTAACAAAAGAGTCTCTGTCCTAAACGACTTAAGACTTTCATTTGTTGCCAGAAATTTTGATCTTTTTTCACTCTCTATTGGTTTTAAACGGTAATTTTTTGTCTATTTTGTGTTTAATTTTGAATAAAATCTATTTGTTGTTGATAACAATTAATTAATGCAAGAGGATGTTCTAGACATTATACAGAGAGGAGCATTTATTTTTGGCCCTTTAAATCCAGTGTCTGTGAGCGCTGAGATCAGCTGCTTGTTACATTATCTCTCAGTACAATGTATCAGGCTCAGCTGTTACAGTAACTGACTGCTGCTCATCACAGCGCTCAGTTTCAGTAAAACAATGAAATAGTATTGTTATAACCTCTTATATATAAAAATATTATTTACTAGTTTTACTGAAACTGTGAGCGTTGTGATGAGCAGCAGTCAGTTACTGTAACAGCTTTGCCTGACACATTGTGCTGAGAGTGAGAGATACTGTAACAAGCAGCCAAGCTCAGCCCTCTGAGAAGTCACCACTACAATATTCATTGTATCCGCTGGTTTTCGGATGAATGAAATTTTTTTCATACTAAAGAACCGAAAATGAATTTCTTAAGCAAGTAAAAAAATTGTGTTTTAGGATGAATGCTTTTGCCCAAATGAAATTTTGTGCTGTGCACATGTCTAATATCCAAGAATGAGAAAACAAACCCCAAGGTGTGGAGTATTACAGCTATACACACAGGTCTGTCTCACTAATTACATAACTACAGATACTGTAATAACAAAAAATGAAATACAAAGATAATGGAATCAGCACAAAAACAATAGAAGACGTATCAGTAACATTATTATTAAAATACAGCACAAAGAGAGAAGCATAGAAAAAAAGGATATTCCAGACCCTCCCTATACCCCTGCCGCATCCCTTTTTTACCCAACTCCAGCGCATGATCACCAGATACATATGGGACTCCAAAAAACCTAGGATCGCTATGTCTTTACTCTCGGCACCCAGACAGGCAGGAGGTGCGGCGGTGCCACATTTTTGGTATACTATGGGCACCCATCTCCAATGCATATTGGAGTGGACAGCGAGCTCGACCGACAAACTGTGGATAGTGATAGAACAGGCCAGCATTGCCTGCCCTCTGTCGAGCTTACCCTGGTTGCCGGTCTCTATACAGCAACAGATGACTGCCTCGCACCCCACGATTGACGCTACGCTGCAGATTTGGCGCAAGCTGCTGACTAGCCCCGGCCTCTCCCTATTCCCCTCTCCGTTGATATCACTGAAATTACTTCTGGATTTCTCCCGGGCATTGCGGTTGTCGGGACGCACGGGTCCCCCACCCTCGCTGTGACCCGAACATTTTATAGATGCAGGGACACCTATTGCATGCGACCAATTACCAATACCTCACCCTGAGTCGATTCTGACCAAGTTCCACCACCATCGACTCCTCCAGCGCTGGTGCTCCCTAGCCCCCCTTTACTCCTTCCCTAGATCGCTGACACCATTTGAGGTCATGGTAGAAAGGGGTAGACTTCTTACTCATTGTCTCTCAGCTATGTATGACCTCTTGCAGACTGCAGCTACCTTCCCAACTGCCTCACGTGTAAGCTGGGAACGAGAACTACACCTCACATTCGAGGATCACCAGTGGAGATCAATCTGCTCCCTGGCTCACACTAGCTCTGCATCTACGAGGGTGCAGGAAGCCAATTATAAATTGCTGACTCAGTGGCATTGGACACCTAATGTATTGTTCGACACATGCCGGAAGGGGAGGGGGCCAGGAATGCACAGCCAGCCACCCCCTTGCACATATGGTGGGCGTGGTACTGGAGCCCCAGTCCCCGTTTGTACCTGAGCTTTACCTTTTTAGCCACATGAGTGTCGCGCCTGGTGGTCCCCATGTTCTGGCGCCTGCATGACCCTCCCCCCACCCCTTACGGTGTGGCTCCTCATAAGAACGAATAGCCCTTGTGCAGGGAAAAACTGCAGAAAATAGCTTAAAATGGTACTATTGGTTGATGACCTGCTTGCCACGAGTGGGACGCCTTGCCGTGAGTCAGCACCCTTACCGCTGCCCATTCTTGCCCCGGATTCTAGATGGCTGTGGCCCCCATCCTCTGCCATTTTGTTCCCTTACCTTGAGATAGTAGTGGGTATCTGTAACTTCTTCTTTTTCGAGAGTACCTCTGCATTTGTTTGATGTGCTATTTTGAACCCCATATGGCGGATGTATTGTTCCATGTTGCCTATTTCCCCAACCCTGTTGTTTTTGTTCTAAATGTGCACCAGATACACATGTTGCTTCTGTTTTCACTCATTTTGTACTTGCCTATGCCTTGTTGTACCAACTGACTTTCAATAAAGCTGAATATGTTTAAAAAAAGGATAAAACTGGACTCCAGCTGTTGTTCTGATCCCAAATTTTCAAATAGTATCTCAATTCATGTCCAGAAATCCCTTAAACCACAGAACCAGTCCATAGGGTATAGTGTCTGTTTACTAAAAACAACAGGGGCTTCCTAAAAGGGAGTCCCGCCCCGCCCGGAGTAAGGGCTTCAACATTGAAGTCTCATATTTCCCCTGAGTCTGTCTCTATTTGACCTATCTGCCATGTATCCAGCCAACTTCGCTATACCCACCGGTTATCCAGTCAACCATGCTATACCCACCGTGTATCCAGGCAACCTTGATATACCTACCATTTTTCCAGCCAGCCTTCCTATACCTACCGTTTATCCAGCCAGCCTTCCTATACCCACCGTTTATCCAGCCAGCCTTCCTATACCCACCGTGTATCCAGCCAACCTTGCTATACCCACCGTGTATCCAGCCAACCTTGCTATACCCACCGTGTATCCAGCCAAGCATGCTATACCCACTGTGTATTCAATCTCGCTATACCTGCCATGTATGCAAGCCAGCCTCGCTATACCCAGCGTGTATCGAGCCAATCTTGCTATACCCAGCATGTATCCAGCCAACCATGCTATACCCATTGTGTATCCAACCTTGCTATACCCACCATTTATCCAGACTCCAATGAACTCCAGCCAGAGGCGTAACTAGAAACCTTAAGGTCCCGTGCAATAATCCATGAAGGGAGTTTTGTATTTTTACTAAAAACATTTTGCAATACATGTCTCCTGCACTATCCAGAAATGTTGGTTTCAAGACCTTCTAATACTATAACCTATCGCCTAGTATCCCTATTATATTAATATTACCATAGCATTAAATTCCACAGCTAATGGATATATAATATGGATACTAGGCGATCGATCACCGAAATGTTGGGGTACCTTGTCTTGGCTATCAGGAGTCGGTTAGTACTGACCCACTTTGGGCACGCTAAAATAGCTGCCTGCATCGTTATCAGGGGCTAAGCCCCGGAATTGCACAGCAGCGCTAAGCGCCGTCGCGAGCATCCACTCCCTGCTCCCGGCGGACAGAGGAGGCAGATGGAGCCGCGGTCCTCGCCGTGGGATAGGATGTGAGTATCTGATTTGATTTTATTGGGGTGGGTTCTGCTTGTTCTAACAGATTCTGCAGCAGTGGAATCCGTTAGCACCAAGTCCTGGCTGTGGTTAACTTTTCAGTAACTGCAGCCGGACGGTAATTAGCATTAGTATATTGTAATACTAATGCTAATTACCACTTTGTGCTCCCTATACTTAACATGGGGAGCGCAAAGTACAGTAACCTCGCGCTGAAAAGCGCAAGATTCCATTTGCTAATGGGTTTTTTAACCCGTTAGTGATTGGATTGTAATATGGGTGGCCCGCGCTAGAGCCACCAGGACTAACGTTAACGCTCACTCAGGTGAGCGCTAACGTTAGCACCAATAATGTAATGGTGCCCTTTATGTTTTTGCTGCTTTTTGCATTGCGCTTTCCCTAAAATTGCATATTTCATATGGTTCAGCTATTTGGTTTTTCTGGTGTTTATTTTTGTTGAGATAGCCTGTGGGGCTGCCTTACTATATGCTGCATATTGTGTGCTGTAACATTTGGCATTGTGATACTATTACTTTTGTTACTGACATTATATATTTTTGTATTTAATAAAGATATTTTTTATTATAATTTTGGTATATATTATTTCATGGTTGTGCCATCTTGATTTATTGTGGTTTGGTTACACTTTTATAGGACCTTGGGGAGTCCTTCTTGCAGATGAGCACTCTTTTTGTGACTATTTTATGAAAACCGTGTGCAGGATATCTATTTTATTTTTTTTTATGGGAAAGATTCTGACACATCACACTTGAGCGATCAAATGTGAGGGACCAGACGCTGCAATGAGACGTCAGGAAGTGTCAGACTCATGGATAGCACTGATGAAAAAGAAGGCCTCTGCTGCCTAATTAACCTCTTAAGGACCAATGACAGAACCGTTCAGTCATAAATGCATTGACTTTAAAGACCCTTCGTTCTTAAAGGGATAAAGAGCCACCACTGCCTGTGCCACACCTCCAGTGGTGGAATTCCAGGGCCTGGGTCTCAAGTGCAACTGACCGCTGTGACCACGGTAGTTACTGTCTCCAGCCCTACAATCTTTACTGCCTGTGTCCAGCCCTCTTCCTGTCTCTGCCTCAGTTCTTTCTCCCCTTGTGCCCTCTGTGTTCTCTTCTATTTCTACCTGTGTCCAGCTCTCTTCCTGTCTTGCCCCTTTGTCTCTGGCCTATGTTTTGTGTCTCCTCTGTCCAGCCCTATTACTGCCCCTTCCAAAACAGTCTGCAGTGAATCAATAAAACCTTTGTTATTGCGAAGAAACCACGCACACACCTGACAGGAGTTCTACTGCATGATCTAGTGAAATTGCTCAGAAAATGCACAATTTACATAAACAAGATTGAAAACTGTTGATTAATTTACATAACATATTTACAGTATTTGATGCAGCAAAATACAATTTATTTCAAACTAATGCCTTCAAACAGAAATATATATATTCGTTATGTTTCTTCCCAGAAAAATTTCACATTGAGATCTTTCATCTTCTCTTGATATACTTTGTCAAAGTGTTCACTTTGGGCGACAGTGAAATGGTTTTTCCAATCCCCAGAAACGCCTAAAAAAATAGAATAGTGTCAGGTAAGACATTCATTATCTATTCCAGAAGACTGACATTTACACGAATTTAGTAACAAGTAGCTTTCACGAGAAACAGATGACAAACGACAGTAAAAAAATTTAATGTGGCGATCCAGTTCTATTTTGATAAAACACAATAGAAAAAACACAAAAAAATAAATTTGCTCATTCAGTTTGCAGATCTAACCTTGAAGATCACAAAATAAATAGATCAACCCTGGTGCGTATTATACAACAGAAGTTTCACAGCAGTAACCTTTCCATATGAGAAAGAATTGAGCACATACAACTTAATGACTTAAATTCCACTGTAAAAAAAACTCTCATTTCACACTTACTTCAAGGCAAAGACCTTCAAATACAATGTACAATTTTAATGAACACTATTCCCAGCAAAAACATGGAAGCAGCAGTAAAATATTAGCCTTTGCTGACCTCCACAGTGTTTTGGGTTTATGTTTTTTATGGGCCCTGTTTGTAAATGGTTAAAATTCACCTTTTCTCCCATGCCACAGTCTCCCTCAGTGCTCTTCTGGATAGTCCATCTGGCTACTTCTTGTACCTTAAACACTGCCCCTTCCATAAATCGATCCATGTGCAACTAGAGCACAAGCAAGCAATCAGATGCCTCTAGATCCTTCAAGAGGCATTATGGGTTAAACCATTTGACCTACTATTAACATTTGACCTTAGGTTGTACCCCATCCCTCAGAAGGCTGTCCACTAGGCACTGTTTGAAAGCCTTCAGAGCAGAGAGGAGTCCTCCTTTTTGAATGATTTATCTAAGGTCTGTTGCAAAAGTAAAATGTACAACACATCATCATCAATATATTTGTGTTTTGTTTTTAATATCTTGGATTTATTACTTTGTATTTCTGTAACAACTGTAAAAATTTCAATGTTTCTTGACCCCAGGACATACTTGAAAATGAGAGAAATCTCAATGTATCCTTCCTGTTAAAACACTTTGCAAATAAATAAATGAGAAGTCAATGGTGGAGGATACAGTGTTAAAATATAACTTTTTTTAAGCCATATAGACGTTTGTGTTCTGGACCGCTAGGGGCCTCAGAGGACAAGAACCAGTTAACCAGTAAAGCTGATTTTCTATGAAGCCATAAACAGCCACCTTTCGGTGTGGACAAGTTAAGCCCTGCCAAGTATTTTTCAATAACCTGCCACTACTCTCACTAGAGTAGGCAGGCAATAAATGGTTTCTATAGTTTCCTATACCTGGTGAACCCTAGAAGGCTCACTCTCTTCATTTACCTTTTGCTGTTTTAAAAAACTAGCAACATAGGAACCGTATATAGAACCCTGGGGGTAAAATCGTCTTTTACATGTAATCCTCCCAAGTACGGTATAGCAATTTTTGCTAATTTATACCACCTGTTAATAGGGAATCAGGGACACCTAGAAATAAGAGACCCTTCAATGTAATAGGGCTCTCTTAAGTGAATGCACTAATAAATACAGGTCTGTTAGTATCCCCGTGTCTTTAGGCAATTCTGACACGTGTGTTTGGGCTATATTACAAAGTTGGTGCTAACTTAACCAGAGCTGTTGTAAACTTAACAGCTCCATAGACCATAATGGCTCTGGTAAGTTTACAACAGCTCTGGTTAAGTTAGCACCAACTTCGTAATATAGCCCTTTGTTTTTACTTCTGTACAAGCTCACTCAGAGCTTGAGCTGTACTGTTTCTTGTCCTCTGAGGCCCCCTAGTGGTCCAGAACACAAACATCTATATGGCTTAAAAAAAGTTATGTTTTAACACAGTATCATCCACCATTGACTTCTAATATTTTCCAGGGTTACCCGCACATTTTTGAGTGATACCTAGTGACATTTAGTAGTAGTCCAAATGACTGCCACTTATTTTCTTTTTCTTTGTTAACATCATAGGCAAGTGTCACACATGTATTTCCAAATAAATAAATCAGTGTTTCCTAAACCTGTCCTCAGGGACCACTAAGAGCCATTAGTTTAAAGATTACCTTGGGGAAATGCAGACTGAATCCTGCAATCAGTGAGCAGCAAATAATATCACCTGTGCTGCACTTCAGATATCTGGAAAACCTGGCCTGTTAAGGCTAGGGTCAAACGAAAGCATTTTACACGCGAACGTAAAAAAGTGCGTCCGAACGCATTGATGTATTTTTTCACGGAATATACGAAAACGGTCATACGATGCGCATTTTCGTGCGTATGTTTTACGACTCCAAACCAGGAAACTTTTTGCGTCTGGACGTTATGTTGGCCGGACATGAGCAGGGTCTGACGTCTCCAAATCACACACACACACCGCTAGCGGGCGCAGCGCACTCTGTACGTCCGTACTAGAGGTTCTGCGTTCTCGAAAAAATGCGTTCATTTTCCACTTGCGTTGCGCGGCCGGACTTTCGTGCGACCGTACTTCGTATATTGGCTGTCATTGCCCGTCATTTGCTGCTAGTGCAGCCGTGATTAAGTGCGCCAGAACGCACGTTAAAACTGCGCTCGTCTGACCCCAGCCTTAAGGTAACCGGAAGACAGGGTTTTGAAAACATTGTCATAAATTATATGCCACAATAACTTGCATGACCTATAGAAAAGAAAATAGCAAATGAATTACCTTTCCGCATAAAAGATCCTTTTGAATGGTCAATAAATTCTTCTGTGGCAAGACTGTAGTTGGACATTTTGTTGTTCTTCATCGCGTGAAAAGAAGAATGTTTTACAACTGACTCAATCAGTTTAGCATCATAATCCTTTTGCAAGAAGTTACAGATTTTCTTGACACTGCCTTGACAATCCTAAAGGGAAAGATGAGAACCCTGTATTAGTTGTTTTCTAATGCAGAACAGAACGTCAGCACTTCTGTCATATAGTGTGTATATATATATATATATATTGTAGAGGTCGGCAGGGCTGGGTCCTGGATGGACAATATGTTTCACCCCTATTTGGGTTGTGGTCCCTTTAAGTGCAACCACAGGGTTAATCTTCCTGTCCAGGAAGAGGTTTAAAGCCAGCAACTCCCAGACAGGATTGTGGGAGTTTAGGAAAAAGGAAAGTAATCAGTGGAAGCTGTGTGTGTGTGTTCCAAAAGCAGGAGACATGCTGTGCCTTGCAGGACTTTGCTTTAATTTCGTTGAACCCAAGCGTGTACTTATTATGTTGCCCTTTTGACTGCCCTGACAGGGTGAATAAAGCTGTTTTGTTTGTGAAAGACATTGTGCACGTGCTCTGTGGGCCCCCAAACGTCACAATATATATAGTCCGGGTTATTCAAAGAGATCCAAATAGTGGCTGAAAGGTAACCGAGCAGTGAAATTCAGCGTACGCTTACCTTTCCTGGCCAATCGGCTATTCAGAGAGCAGGCAGTTCGCCAAATCTTGGCGAATTGCCTCCACATACGGTGCCTGTTCGTTGCCTGTTTGAGGGCAGTGAAACCCCCATAGAGAAGCAATGCTTCAACTATTCAGAGAACAAAAACCAGCAGTGAAAAGATGCCGAATTTCCCTGCTGTTCGGTGGTTTCATTCGACAGGTTTACTCAGGCGAATCCCATAGGCTTTAATGTTAAAAATATTCCCGTTTTAACTCAATATCTAATAAACCGTTTATTATAATGTTCTGCAGTAAAAAGTCTCTTTATGTATAGATTTTTTTGGATCTTTTAGGCATTTTTCGGAAAAAAAATCATTTTTTTCTTTTTTCTGTAACAGGCCTTTTTATTATCATTCATTGGATCTTATATGTAAATTTCAGACATTTTCGTTCAGTAGTGTTGGGGGGGATACCCTTATGGCGCTTCCCGGGTTCGTATGGAAATGAGTAGTGTGCATGCTGCCAATAGGGGGTTGTAGCAGAGCCCTGTGACTGCTACCGTATAGTGAAGCGAAAGAGGGGGGTTCCCACTATATGGCGCTCCTTGCAAGAGAATGAGTGGATCTGTCTGAGAAATCCCCTGGTGATTTGGGCTCCTATTTTCAATAGGTATCTCAAGGACAGTGAATAAAGCCTTTATGGTGTGAACCGTGTAAATATAGGTGCGGCAGTAAATATGATGACAATGTATAAGGGACCTGTAATGTACACCTTATAAATTCAAACACAGCAAAAAAATGCAGTAACTGGATATAACACTGTAGGTATTAGTCCTTGTCCGAGATTGCCATCTAGTGGTTTTTATGTATATAGCAATGTCTTTTTTTAAAAAACAGTCTTTAGTTTTCTTCTCCTGGTGAGGTGCATCTGTTATTCTTCCTTGTGTCCCAGTTCCTCTCTCTTGATCTTGTGCCTCCAAGACAGAGAGTAGGAGTTAGGAGAGGGAGATTATATTTCAGAAAAACTGAATAGGTTTCTCAAAAGGCACTTACGTTTTGCTCTGTCTCCCAAACGTCTTTTAAAAAAAGACATTGCTATATACATAAAAACCACTAGATGGCAATCTCGGACAAGGACTAATACCTACAGTGTTATATCCAGTTACTGCTTTTCGTTCAGTAGTTTCTTTGCAAACAGCGTATCACTTTTCAAACATTCAAGTGTACTGTTTTTTTTCTCTTCACACCATTCGTCTGCGGTGTTCGGTTTTTCCGGCAGGTTGCTCTGCGCTGTGATTGGCAGCTGCTCGGGTTTCTCCGGTGTGTTCGGCGGGGTTAACTTAATACAGATGTTTTTGCGGGTTTCGGTGTGCATTCGCCGAGTTTTGCAGTGAGTGTTTGGCAGGTTTGCGGCAGCTTTTCCCTGCACTATGACGCCCTGTGGTGCTTGCTGAATATACCGCAGGGTCGCCGAAATGGGATCGCCAAATCGCACCAAATTGAAGAGAACGAATAGTCACCGAACGTGCGGTGACTTTTCGATTCTCTTTGAATAAACCTGATAATATAGCTCTGGACCTGAGGAAGAGAGGATACCCTGGATAGCTTGTCTTTTAAATGTAAAGTTAGTCCAATAAAAAAGGTATCACTACTACTGTTATACTCTGGTGATTTTGGCATCTGGACTAACACAGCTAACCAAATCTATACTAATATATATATAGCATGTCACTTTTATCAAGTGATTGACTGTGAGAAATGATTAATTAAAGTGATATTCCTGTAGTCTTCAATTGTACTTTAAGGGCTGTATTACAAAGCTGGTGCTAACTTAACCAGAGCTGTTGTAAACTTAACAACCCCATAAACTATAATGGTTCTAGTAAGTTTACAACAGCTCTGCTTAAGTTAGCACCAGCTTTGTAACACTGTCCTATTATCAAACTGCATCACGAGTGCAGCTGTAATGAATTCATTGGACATGGAATCACACACTACTTATGCATTAGCATTTTTGATAGGAAAAAAATGAGTTAATCTCTCAACGATTGCCTGCACTCACTACCTCCAAGATGAATAACAGTTGTGAGTGGAGGAGCTATCCTATAGGTTGGTCTTCTGCTCCCTCCATGCACCCGATCGGTGCTCAATGCTCATCTCAGTGTGCCAGTGTAACGGTGAGCCCCCTATAGGGTGATGGGGAGCCCCCAATCTGCGGAGATTGAAGCCTTAAGGGCAGGTATACAGATTCCAGGAACAAACCAGGATATTACAGGAATTAGAAAGATCACGAAGCCCTGACTGAGATCCTTGAAAGGTGGTCTCGAAATACTAACTAGGCTAGGTCTGCAAGGTGTATAAAACATAAACCAGACATACAATGAATGCAGGTATACAGATTCCAGGGAACAAACCAAGATATTTACAGAAACTAGAAAGATCCCTAAGCCCTGACTGAGATCCTTGAAAGGTGGTCTCGAAATACTAACTAGGCTAGGTCTGCAAGGTGTATAAAACATAAACCAGACATACAATGAATGCAGGTATACACGGATAAATAAGCACGGTACAGTACAGGGGGACAGACAGAAGAGAGATCCAAATACAAGAGCCAAAGGTCATACACGGAATATCATAACTTGAGGGGTCAGACAAGAGAGAGATCCTAAACACATGAGCCAGAGGTCATACACAGAATATCAAAGTTAACCAGCACACAGGGACTAGGCAAGAAAGACTATCCTGGTCCAAGGATCAAGGGGAATCCTGGTCCTACATATAGGGCAGAACAGGTCATGTGACCGCAGACCAATAAGCACAATAACAGATGGCCTGCAGCCTGAAAACAAAAACAAACAGGAATCCCTGCTACCACCAGCAGGGGGCAAGGCCGAGACGTGACAGCCAGCCTGAGATGTCTGAAGGCCAATCGCATAGTGTTGTGTGACAGCTGTCAAGTAACAGCTGTGTCCACGGAGCAGAAACCTGGAAGCGCTGGAGCTGGAGCAGGGTAAGCAGTGGTGTATTTAGGTTTTGTGCTGCCCTAGGTCTGACTAAACTCGTGCACCCCCTAATTTGAATTTGACGCACCCCTTCCTGTCAAGGGCACACCTCTTCCTGGTTAATCCCCACCCTTCCTCTTTAAGCTCCACCTTTTCCTCTTAGAGCTCCGCCTTTTCCTCTCTTTATATTAAAAGTGGATACCAAGTGCCTACTTGTATATTTTGTATACCATTTCAAATGTATCTATTGAGATAAAAAAATTATGAAATGTTAAATTCAAGTATTTTTACAAAGAACAGCCACGCATGTCAAGTAACGGGATCATAGCCGCTCTAATTGGTGGAACAATAAAATCCACAGAAACGTGCACTGCATATGAGCGTATCACAGAGCTGCATAGCAATAAAAACCACACAGAAATGTGCAGTGTGTATGAGCATATCACAGAACTGCACAGCAATAAATCTCACAGTAATGTGCAGTGTGTATGAGCGTATCCCAGAGCTCCAGGGCAATAAAACTCACAGTAATATGCAGTGTGTATCACAGAATCCACAGCAATAAAACTCCCAACAATGCAATGTGCGGTGTGTATGAGTGCATCAGAATTCACAGCAATAAAACTCACAGCAATGCAATGTGTGGTGTGTGTCAGCGTATCAGAATCCACAGCAATAAAACTCCCAGCAATGCAATGCGGTGTGTGTATGAGTGCATCAGAATCCACTGCAATAAAACTCCCAGCAAACCGAGTGTGTATGAGCACACAGAAATTATTTATTCTACATTTACCGGCCTCTGTCCGTGCTAGGGCTGTGTGCAGAGTCAGCAGGGACTGTGTACAGACTCAGCAGGAGGTCCCTCCAGGCCACGTTAGGATTACGGCTGTGCCTGTGCATGGAGCCATCTTGTCAGCAGTGGGGTGCCACTGCCAGAGGGTGCACCGTGGCTTTGATTCCCTTCCCGGTGGGTGTTCAGTCCAGAATAGAGTGACAGTCCATGTTAACGAAAGGGTGGGCAGCTGCTTGCATGCGTGTCACGTAGTTCAGCCAGTCAGGTGGTACTGAGACTCAGTACCACCTGACTGGCCGGACCGAGTGTGACCTGCACGCAAGCAGCCTCACCAGGAGCCAGACAGCTCAATGACAAATTTCTATCACTGCAGTGCTGGTTAAGGAAAGGTCCACTTTAAACAGCAGTAAGCAGACAGGGCTTCATATTCTGCTGAAACCCCCCCCTTTACCTGCCGTTTACTGTCATCTCTCTCTGGACACAAATCACATCCCCTCCCCTCTCCTAGAGCTGCTGCGGGGCAGGGGAGGAGCTATGGAGGGAGGAGAGGGGGATTTTTATTCTATTCGATTTTATTCCGTATGCAAACGCCATGCTCCGCTGTTCGTTGTTTGAGAACACAGCTCAAAGCTGACACACAGTGACAGTGGCACCTCCTAGTACCCCCTAATGACACCCCAATAATCACTGGTACCTGGGGCGGCCCGCCCTCCGCCACTCCTCTAAGTACTCCACTGCTCTGGTGATATGCTCACACACAAGTTTGGCGAACTGCCAGCAAGTACGGTGCTGTTTGAAGGCAGTGCAAATCCCCATAGAGAAGTAATGGTTAATCTATTCAGAGAACACCAAACAGCAGAGAAATGTCAGTGGAATGCCCTGATGTTCGGTGGTTTCAATCAGCAGGTTTATTCAGGCGAACCCCACAGGTTTCAATGTTAAAAATATTCCCATTTTTTATGCAATATCTAATAAACCATTTATTATTTTAATCTGCAGTAAAAAGTCTTTATTTATTTATTGATTTTTTTTTGTACCTTTTTAGTGATTTTTCTGAATTTTTTGGGCTAAATTCCCCCCCCCTTTTTTTAATAGCGGTTCTCCTTTTTCTGTAACAGAACTTTTTATTATCAATCATAGGATCTTATATGTAAGGCTAGGGTCAGACGAACGCATTTTCGCGTTGTCTGTGAAAAAGTGCGTTCGAACGAATGGACGCATTTTTTCACGGAGTACGCGATAGCGGTCATACGATGCGCATTTGCATCCGTGATTTTGTACGGATCATCAATAAAACACTTTGTGCATCTGGACGTTATGTTGGCTGGACATTAGCAGCGTCTGACATCTCCAATTCACGCACACACGCCTCTAGCGGACGCAGCGCACTCTGTACAACCGTACTAGAGGTTTTACGTTCTCGACAAAATGCGGTCATTTTCCACTTGCGTTGCGCAGCCGGACTTTTGTGCGACCGTACTTCGTATATTGGCCGTCATTGCCCGGCATTTGCTGCTACTACGGCCGTGATTAAGTGCGCCTGCACGCGCGTTCGCACTGCGCTCGTCTGACCCTAGCCTAAATTCCAGACATTTTCGTTCAGTAGTTCTTTTGAAAACAGCAGGCCACGGGTTTGCGGTGGCAGCATACAGCGGCCGACTCCATGCACTTTGGGGACCCTGCGGTGAATGGTGAATTCACTGCAGGGTTGGGAAATTTTATTCCCCAAAGTGCAGGGAACTACAGAACACCAAAATGTTGGCGTCATTTCTGTGCTCTGTGAGTAACCCAATTAGTGGTGAGGTATTTTGTTGCCCCCTGGAAAGTGAAAGCCTAGGCCTTGCCTACCCAGGACATACTTGAAAATTAGTGACATCTCAATGTTTCCTTCCTGGTAAAATAGTTTGCAAAAGTAAAAAAAAAACAAAAAAAATATATATTTTTTTTTAGGGGTGGGGCCACCCAGCGGGCCGCCGCCCCCTGGAAAGTGCCGCCCTAGGCCTGGGCCTTGTTGGCCTATGCCAAAATACACCAGTGAGGGTAAGTACACATTGTATCTCATCAGTGGATAAAATATCGCTTTGATCTTTAAAACCAATGTAATGTAAATTGCCTGATGTGAAATAGCATTCAAAGTGCATCTGGCCTTCACAGACGCCCTTCAAATTTTGGAAATTAAGTGCCAAATAATGCCATTTTTACCCTTTGGTGATATATCCTACACTTTGTTTAGTGTTGAGGACGGGAGGGTTTGCAAACAAAGTGTCACAATTTCCCATCCCCGGCTTTGAACCAGAAAGGTAAGAGCCCACAAGCCACCCCGAAGGTGGTTTAAAAAATTATACTCGAGTCCACTTGAATGCTTCTTTAAGATGTAGTAATGTCCTACAGTTAGTCCAAGGGCCCCATACAGCCCAGGAGGCTCTTACTTGAAGTCATTACTTGTTTAAACATATTTTGTTAAAATGTATATCTACTATCACTGTGACAGGCTTAAGCAAACTATGATCATACTTTGTGAACTGAATCCCCATCACTTATTCCCTCAGTCAGGTTTTTTGAACATTTTAAAAGTGTTTTTTTGCCACAGAAAATGATGGAAAAAGGAGGTCATTCATTAATACGGAGTGCTTTTTCCTGGTGGTTTGTATTTTATGTCTTAGCTGCACCCGTTTGGTTGAGGTTGAGTGCAACCTTTTGCTGTTTTGTTCTATCACCCACGGATGCATTTTTTATTTTATTCAAACTGTTCTGTCAATCACAAATTTCTAAGCATTTAGTTTATTAGAGTACTGTTTCTTTAATTGGGCGGCCATTACTGATGCCATACAGTACAGTTACTTCCTGGTAAAGCCAGATTCAACCAGCATAGCTACCAGTGAGTCAAGCAGAAAGCAAGCTCCACAGTTCTTTTACACAGGCCTTCTGCTTATAAGTCTGTAAGTAGAACCTTCATGTTTTTAGTTATGTATATATTTTCAGCAACTCAAAGCACTGTTAGATTAGTTTAGTAGTGTTTGATTGTCTTCACATTAAGTTAAACTTCTGTTAGCCAGTAATTTACATCTAGGTAGCATGCCTGTCACTTATTTGTGTAGATTTGTATTCCTAGACTAATATATTGCCATAATTCCGTATTTTCCACAGTTTTACAAAGTTTAAAGATCTGAAAAGTAAAGATACAAATAAAGTTCAGTAAAGACTTTTCTTTAATCCTGCTTCCAGATTTTTATTATGTTAGCTGTCTGCCAAGCTTTGTGCCTCAGACACACTGTGAGGGCAGAACAGTAAAAAGACTTTATACTCAGCAGCCCTAATCAAAAGAAAAGTGGATTCTTTCTACACATCTATCTCTAACTTCCTCAAGCATCCTGCAAAGTAGTAATCTGTCTCACCATGCAGCACACAGAACAGCATGCTACTCCAGCCATTCCTCAGCTTTCAGATGCAGAGCAAAGCACACTCAGCACACCAAAGACCAGGTCACGGTGCACAAGCTCCACAGTCTCTAGTAAATCAGATCTGACATCAGCTAGTGCTAAAACTGCCAGGTCCAAACACACTAGTTCAAGACACTCAATCTGCTCCAACCTGTCGACGGCGAGTGCTGCTGCCATCAAGGCACGTGCAAAATCAGAAAAAGCATATGCAATGGCTGCCTATGCAATACGCGAAGCTGAAATGATAAGAGAACAGGGCTACATAGAGGAAGAACAGCATAAGAATGAAGCTGAAACTACTAGAAGAAAAGCAGAGGGTAAAAGCATCTCTACATATTCTTCAACACGAGAAAGCAGCTTCAGCAGCAGTAGCAGAAGCTGAAGTTCTCATGAAAGCAGTAGCAGAAGCTGAAGTTCTCATGAATGCGGCAGAAGAAGAGTATAAAGAAACATTCCCTGTCATAGAAGAACAGGTGACACCTCTCCGTGCAATTCATCGTACCAGGGAGTATGTTCAGTTACACACAACCGTGTACACTGATCAACAAACTGACAATGCATTAAAACTATCAAAAGCCCCTCTAGCAGACGGCTACCTAGAATCACCTAAAGTCTGCAAAGCCAAAACAGAGTTCCAACACGACAGGCCAAATGTTTACGAACCCAAAGACCAGTTAACCAGCTCTTCCAGACATCAAATCAATAACGACACGATTCCTACCCAGGCACACACCAATGTGGGCTATAGGAGAGTTATTTACAATGAGGAAAACACACCATATAACCAGATCAAGCCTGACCTAACAACCCCACCGTCCTATCAGCCACAGCCAAGCCCAGGGTCTGTGTTCCCAGAGTATGTTCACCTGAGGCAGCTGGAATTTCAGATGTAACGAGTTACCTGATACGCCGTGAAATGGTGAGTTCTGGTCTCCTGAAGTTTGACGACCGTCCTGAAAATTATTGGGCCTGGAAGTCATCTTTCCTTAGCAGCACCCAAGACTTAAACATGACAGACAGAGAAAAACTAGATCTACTCTCTAAATGGCTCGGACCAGAATCTTCTGAACAAGCCAAAAGAATTAGGTCCGTACACGCTCACAACGCAACAACAGGACTCGCTATGGTGTGGCAGAGATTGGAGGAAGGTTATGGATCACCAGAAGTAATTGAATATGCACTCCTGAAGAAAATTGAAAATTTCCCAAAAGTAACAAACAAAGACAATCAGAAGTTAAGAGAGCTTGGAGACATACTCCTGGAGATGGAATCAGCAAAAAATGGTGGACACCTACCAGGTCTCTCATATCTAGACACTGCACGTGGGGTCAACCCTATAATAGTGAAGCTTCCTTACAACTTGCAAGAAAGATGGGTTACAGAAGCGTCAAAATACAAAGAATGCTATCAAGTGGCATTTTCACCTTTCTCCTTCTTCACTAAGTTCATAACGAACCAAGCGAAAACCCGCAATGACCCAAGCTTTGCCTTTTTGAACCTGGGAAACCCAAACTATAGCAGAACAGAATCACTGCAGCCGAACAGGGAATCAAGGACAACGGTGTCTGTACGGAAGACAGAAGTACCACCTGAGTCTGAATACGTCAACAAAGAATCGCAGAAAAGAAAATTGAAGATCCAGACGATCAGTGTCCGATACACAACAAACCTCATCCTCTGAAAAAATGTTGCGGTTTCAGGATCAAGACAATCGAAGAACGTAAGTCCTATCTTAAAGACCATTACATCTGCTTCAGATGCTGTGCTTCAACTCAACATCTCGCAAAAGATTGTAGGACAGCAATACAATGCAGAGAATGCCACAGTGACAAGCATCTTTCTGCAATGCATCCAGGCCCAGCACCATGGGCAGAGGAGAACGTAACCACCCAAGAAGATCATGGTGGGGAGCAAAAAGAGGACGTAGCACCAGCAATAACGTCAACGTGTACAGAGATCTGTACAAAGACATTTAGTCCTAGATCATGCTCAAAGATATGTTTAGTAAAAGTATATCCTGAAGGTCACAGAGAGAAAACTGTGAGAATGTATGCAGTATTAGATGAGCAGAGAACAGGTCTTGGCCAGAACAGAGTTTTTCAACATCTTCAACGATAGTGGAAATCCGGTTTCATATACCTTGAAGACTTGTCCAGGTATTATAGAGACATCAGGGAGAAGAGCAACCAACTATATCATCGAGTCAATAGATGGAAAAACACAGTTGTCCCTCCCAACTCTCATAGAATGCGATACGATACCAGATGATAGATCAGAGATCCCCACGCCCGAAATTGCACGTCGACATCCTCATCTGAGACAAATAGCAGAAAAGATACCAATACTTGACCCAGACTCTGCAATCCTCCTCCTACTTGGAAGAGACATACTGAGAGTACACAAGGTTAGGGAACAGTACAATGGGCTACACAACGCACCATTTGCGCAACGTCTCGACCTTGGATGGGTTATCATTGGTGACGTGTGTCTGGACGGAGTTCACAAGCCAACAAAAGTGAATGTCTACAAAACGAACCTGTTGAAAAATGGACGCACGTCATGTTTGAGCCCTTGTACAAACAACATGCAAATCAAAGAGAGACTAGTCCTCTCAAAGCAACACCAGAAGCATCAGGTCTACATGGCGACTACAGCTTCAACAGAAGATACAGATAGATTAGGGTGCAAGGTGTTCGAAAGAACACAAAGTATAGGACAAACAAGCATTATCTGTGGAAGATAACCTCTTCCTTGAGATCATGAGCAAAGAAGTCTTCATAGATGAATCAAACAACTGGGTAGCTCCTTTACCTTTCCGTTCACCACGATGTCACCTCCCGAATAACAGAAGACAAGCAATGAAGCGTCTCCTTTCCATGCAATGCACTCTGAACAGAAGGCCAGAGATGAAACAACACTTCCATGATTTCATGCAGAAGATCTTTGATAACGATCAAGCGGAGAAGGCACCACCATTAGAAGAAAAACAGGAACGTTGGTATTTACCAATATTCGGGGTGTACCATCCTCAGAAACCGGGACAGATACGCGTAGTATTTGACTCCAGCGCAAAGCATGAAGGTGTCTCCCTTAATGATGTCCTCCTTAGTGGCCCGACTTGAATAACACGCTCCTCGGAGTACTCATAAGATTCCGAAAAGAACGTGTTGCAGTAACAGCAGATGTACAACAAATGTTTTATTGCTTCCTCGTCCGTGAAGATCACAGAGATTACCTAAGGTTCTTGTGGTATGAAGATAATGACTTTAACAAAGATGTCATGGAATACAGAATGAAGGTACACGTGTTTGGGAACAGCCCTTCTCCAGCTGTGGCTATCTACAGTCTGAGACGAGTAGCACAGGCAGGTGAAAAAGAACATGTGAAAGAAATTAAACAGTTTGTCATGAGAAATTTTTATGTTGATGATGGACTTTCTTCCTTCCCCAGTGATGAAAAAGCAATAGCCACCTTAAAAAGAACCAGAGAAATGTTAGCTGAATCTAACGTGAAACTACACAAGATAGCTTCCAACAGTTACAAGGTAATGGAAGCATTTCCTTCGGAAGATCGTGCAAAAGATCTCAAAGACCTAGACTTGGGAGCAGATTCACCACCTCTCCAGAGAAGTCTAGGGTTAAGTTGGGACATAAAGTCAGACAGTTTCACGTTCCGTGTATCCAGAGAAGAAAAACCATTTACAAGAAGAGGTGTCTTGTCCACAGTCAATAGTTTGTACGATCCCTTGGGATTCGTCGCCCCTATAACTATGCAAGGTAAAACTCTCATGAGAGAATTCGCGCAAATGAAGGTGAACAAAATGAATGGGATACTCATCTCCCTGAAGAGAAAGAAACACAGTGGAAACTGTGGAAGGATTCACTACTAGATCTTGAACAATTCAGTATCCAAAGATCTTATGTTCCTGTCTCTTTGTCTGTCACACAACGAAGAGAATTATGCACCTTCTCAGATGCATCCACTATGGCCATAGCAACTGTATCCTACCTTTAGAGTGATAGACACTGAAGGTGAATGTCATGTTGGGTTTGTCATGGGAAAGTCCAAACTTGCTCCACGTCCTGCCCACACTGTTCCACGTTTAGAGCTTTGTGCTGCTGTCTTAGCGGTTGAGATGGCAGACTTGATCATTGAAGAACTAGAGCTTGGAATTCATGCAGTGAAGTTTTTTACAGACAGCAAGATTGTGTTGGGATATATCCAAAACACCTCGAGAAGATTCTACATGTATGTAGCAAACAGAGTGACCCGCATTAGGAAGTCCACCCATCCAGAACAGTGGCATTATATCAGTACAGATAAAAATCCAGCTGACCACGGGACTAGACCTATAACAGCATCTGCCCTACAACACACTAACTGGTTCTCAGGTCCACCCTTTCTAAACAGGAGAGAGAAAGGAGAGAGTGCTCAGTCAGAGACCTTTGAACTTATAGAACCAGATGATGACAAGGAAATACGACCACAAGTCACAGCGTTAATTACTAAATCTACTGGAGGTAGTCTAGGCACGTACAGGTTTGAAAGATACTCAAGTTCATAGAAATGAATGGCCTGTTGGACTTATTGTCAAAGTTGTACCTAGTGGTGACAACAAAGTTAGAAAGGTAGAAATTAAAGTCATGAAGGAAGGTACTCCAAAAGTTTATTTTAGACCTGTTTTCTGAAGTTGTCTTACTTCTCAAAAAGGATACATAGTTGCATAATGTTATTATCCAAAGTGGGGAGTGTTCTGTCAATCACAAATTTCTAAGCATTTAGTTTATTAGAGTACTGTTTCTTTAATTGGGCGGCCATTACTGATGCCATACATTACAGTTACTTCCGTGTAGAGCCAGATTCAACCAGCATAGCTACCAGTGAGTCAAGCAGAAAGCAAGCTCCACAGTTCTTTTACACAGGCCTTCTGCTTATAAGTCTGTAAGTAGAACCTTCATGTTTTTAGTTATGTATATATTTTCAGCAACTCAAAGCACTGTTAGATTAGTTTAGTAGTGTTTGATTGTCTTCACATTAAGTTAAACTTCTGTTAGCCAGTAATTTACATCTAGGTGGCATGCCTGTCACTTATTTGTGTAGATTTGTATTCCTAGACTAATATATTGCCATAATTCCGTATTTTCCACAGTTTTACAAAGTTTAACCCCTTAAGGACCCAGGACGTACCATGTACGTCATTGCAGCGGGTCTCTTTTAGACCCGCTGACGTACATGGTACGTCCTGCGGTTTTTTGAGCGCTGGAAGTGATCGGATCGCTTCCAGCAGCTCAAACGCCATTGCAGGATGCCTGGGAGTCCAGGCATCCGTGCAATGGCGGTGAGAAGTGCCGGGGCACCTTGTGATCGCTCCCGGGAGCGATCAACATCCGGTTTTACCGGAGAGGTGCCCGGCACTTCTAGAGAGCGCTGGAAGCGATCGGATCGCTTCCAGTAGCTCAAACGCCATTGCAGGATGCCTGGGAGTCCAGGCATCCGTGCAATGCGCGTGAGAAGTGCCGGGGCACCTTGTGATCGCTCTCCCGGGAGCGATCAACATCCGGTTTCACCGGAGAGGTGCCCGGCACTTCTAGAGAGCGCTGGAAGCGATCGGTATCGCTTCCAGCTGCTCTGTGTATATTGCAGGGATGCCTCGACATCGAGGCATCCTTGCAATATGCTTACCTGCCGCCTCCGCTAAGTGATCGCTCCCCCCGAGCGATCACTTCGGTAGCGGCAGGAAGTACTGAGTGCCACGAGGTATCGTGGCACTCAGTACAAAACGATCACATGAGTGATCAGGTGCTCTGCTGGGTGCCTCGAGGGATCAAGGCACCCAGCAGAGTAAAAAAAAGTGTAAAAAAAGTAAAAAAAAAAAAATAAAAATCAATAAAAAGGTATAAAATAAAATAAACTGACAGCCAAGATGGCGCTGCCCTTCTAAGGGCAGGGTCATCTTGGGGCTGAGTGGGATGTTCCTAGCCTGCCTCATCAGAGAGGCAGGCTAGCAACATCCAATCAGAAGTATAAAAAAATCAAAATAAAATTTCTAATTTGTCAGGTCAGGTCAATATTTTGTAAATATTGGCTCTGACCTCTGTGATTCTCCCTCCCTCTCCTCACTTGTGTTTTGGTGAGCGAGAGAGAGAGATCAGATTTGACAGGTTAGAGATTTTAGTGAGATTAGAAAAATTGAGGCAGATTTAGAGAGATTTTAGTGAGATTAGAAAAATTTAGGCAGATTTAGAGAGATTTTAGGGAGATTTAGAAGAATTGAGGCAGGTTTAGAGTGATTTAGAGAGATTTAGGTGTTTATTTGTATTTTCTTGTGAAACCCAACGGTTCTTCTAAGAACCAACTATCCGCTTATTATATATAATAATTATAAAATTTTATAATCTATTATATATAATGTCTGAGAGGGTGTACAGCGCCGAGGAGGCATATGCCATCCTGGCGTCAGAATCTGAGGCATCTGCGTCAGACTCCGACCCTGATTTCGACCCCGCCAACTGCTCAGAGACGTCGCTAGATACATCATCTACGCTGGCTGATGTATCTAGTGATGTTTCTGATGCAGATCCTGGGTCACCACCTGCCAGCAGGAGACGCACAGCTCCAGCTGAGGAGTGGGTAGTGCCTCATCGCCAGAGGCCAGATATCCCTCCTTTCACAGCAAATCCTGGCATCAATATTGATGTTGCAGGATTTACCGCCACACAGTTTTTGCAGGTGTTTATGGGGGATGATTTGTTGGGCCACATCGTGGCCCAATCAAATCTGTATGCCCATCAGCATTGTGCTGCGAAGCCAGACTCCTACTTGGCAAGGCAGCAATGGACCCCGCTAGATGTGCCAGAATTTCTGAAATTCTGGGCACTTACTATGCTGATGGGCATCATAAAGAAGCCCTCAATTCGCTCCTACTGGAGCAGTAGCCCCATCTGCTCTACCCCCATTTACCCCCAATCAATGTCACGTAGAAGGTATGAAAACATTTTGCGTTTCATGCACTTCAGTGACAACAGTCTGTGCCCTCCTAGAGAGCATCCCCAGTTTGACAGGCTGTATAAAATCCGCCCCCTGATTACCCACTTCGCTGCCAGGTTTGCAGAGGCTTATACACCTGGAAGGAATATCTGCGTGGATGAATCCCTAATGAAATACAAGGGAAGGCTGGGATTCAAGCAGTATATTCCTTCCAAACGCTCCAGGTATGGAGTGAAGGTGTATAAGCTCTGTGACAGCGAGAGTGGGTATACTCAGGCCTTCCGGGTGTACGAGGGAAAGGATAGTAGCCTTGACCCTCCAGGTTGCCCAGAACACATGGGAACCAGTGGCAAGATTGTGTGGGACCTACTTTTTCCCCTCATGAACAAAGGGTACCACTTGTATGTTGATAATTTTTATACAAGTGTCCCTTTGTTCAAGCTGCTGTATTGTTTTGATACAGCAGCATGCGGTACTGTTCGCAAGAACCGCGTAGGTTTCCCAGCACAGCTTGTCCGCACCCGGTTAAAAAGGGGGGAGACCTCAGCTCTGCGCCAGAGGAGCTGTTGGCGGTCAAGTACAGAGACAAGAAGGATGTATACCTTCTATCCACCATCCACACTGAGAGGTCTGTGGAGGTCTCTGTACGTGGCAGAGCTGAGCGCATCAGGAAGCCAGTGTGCATCAAAGCCTATAACCGGCATATGGGTGGGGTTGATCTGGCAGATCAGCTGCTCCAGCCCTACCAGATTATGCGGAAGTCAAGGGCCTGGTACAAAAAGGTTGCAATTTACCTGATGCAAATTGCAACCCACAATGCCTTTTGCTCTGCAAAAAGGCAAACCCCGGAGTGACGCTGTCCTTTTTACAGTTTCAGCTCCAGGTCATTTCGGGGCTTTTGTACCAGGATGCACCTGCTCCCCGGGCGGTGATGGGGGACAGAGTTGGGGCTACGCATTTTATTTATAAAATCCCCCCTACTGAGGGCAAACAGAAACCCCAAAAAAGGTGCAGGGTGTGTTTCAAGAGGGGGCAGAGGAGAGACACAATCTTTTACTGCCCAGAATGCCCTGGACAACCCGGTCTGTGTCTTGGGGACTGTTTCAAGATATATCACACTGTGCGTGATCTGTGATTTTTTTTTTTCCTTTCTATTTTTCTCACACTCCAGTTAGTTAGTTCAGTTTAGTTTTTTTTTTCTTTTTACTGCACCAGACTTTTACATTTTATTCGTACATTTTTATGTTCTACAATTGGTGCTGTATTTTGCCAAAATCTTTGCACACCTATGCATGGGGGGCATGGGTGTACTCAGGAGACCTTGCAGAAAACAACCTGGAGAGTTTTCATGCAGTAACAAACAACAGTGTCTCCTAAATCACAGTCCAAATCTAATGTGGGCGTAAGAATCTGAAAATTGAAAAATTACACCACACACCTTCTCAAATGTTTTGGGCTAAAACCGTTGCATCCATGGCATCAAAGCACTCCATATGCAATACCTTGGGGTGTCAACATAACAAATATAAACAATTTTCTGGCAATAATTCAAACTGGGGTATGCGGTAGACCCAAAACCAAAGCTAGGCCTAGCTGAAGAAATAATCTCAATTTCAACTCCAATGACAAAGTCATAAAAATTGTATTTGAACCTTCCCAAAATCCAGGCAAACCTATGCATGGGGGGCATGGGTGTACTCAGGAGACCTTGCAGAAAACAACCTGGAGAGTTTTCATGCAGTAACAAACACAGTGTCTCCTAAATCACAGTCCAAATCTAATGTGGGCGTAAAAATCTGAAAATTGAAAAATTACACCACACACCTCTCAAAATGTTTTGGGCTAAAACCGTTGCATCCATGGCATCAAGCAACTCCATATGCAATACCTTGGGGTGTCAACATAACAAAATATAACAATTTTCTGGCAATAATTCAAACTGGGGTTGCGGTAGACCCAAAACCAAGAGCTAGGCCTAGCTGAAGAAATAATCTTAATTTCAACTCCAATGACACAAGTCATAAATTGTATTTGAACCTTCCCAAAATCCTGGCAAACCTATGCATGGGGGGCATGGGTGTAGTCAGGAGACCTTGCAGAAAACAACCTGGAGAGTTTTCATGCAGTAACAAACAACAGTCTCCTAATCACAGTCCAAATCTAATGTGGGCGTAAAAATCAGAAAATTGAAAAATTACACCACACACCTTCTCAAATGTTTTGGGCTAAAACCGTTGCATCCATTGCATCAAAGCACTCCATATGCAATACCTTGGGGTGTCAACATAACAAATAAACAATTTTCTGGCAATAATTCAAACTGGGGTATGCGGTAGACCCAAAACCAAAGCTAGGCCTAGCTGAAGAAATATCTCAATTTCAACTCCAATGACAAAGTCATAAAATTTGTATTTGAACCTTCCCAAAATCCTGGCAAACCTATGCATGGGGGGCATGCGTGTACTCAGGAGACCTTGCAGAAAACAACCTGGAGAGTTTTCATGCAGTAACAAACAACAGTGTCTCCTAAATCACAGTCCAAATCTAATGTGGGCGTAAAAATCTGAAAATTGAAAAATTACACCACACACCTTCTCAATGTTTGGGCTAAAACCGTTGCATCCATGGCATCAAAGCACTCCATATGCAATACCTTGGGGTGTCAACATACAAATATAAACAATTTTCTGGCAATAATTCAAACTGGGGTATCGGTAGACCCAAAACCAAAGCTAGGCCTAGCTGAAGAAATAATCTCAATTTCAACTCCAATGACAAAGTCATAAAAATTGTATTTGAACCTTCCCAAAATCCTGGCAAACCTATGCATGGGGGGCATGGGTGTACTCAGGAGACCTTGCAGAAAACACCTGGAGAGTTTTCATGCAAGTAACAAACAACAGTGTCTCCTAAATCACAGTCCAAATCTAATGTGGGCGTAAAAATCTGAAAATTGAAAAATTACACACACACCTTCTCAAATGTTTTGGGCTAAAACCGTTGCATCCATGGCATCAAAGCACTCCATATGCAATACCTTGGGGTGTCAACATAACAAATATAAACAATTTTCTGGCAATAATTCAAACTGGGGTATGCGGTAGACCCAAAACCAAAGCTAGGCCTAGCTGAAGAAATAATCTCAATTTCAACTCCAATGACAAAGTCATAAAAATTGTATTTGAACCTTCCAAAATCCTGGCAAACCTATGCATGGGGGGCATGGGTGTAACTCAGGAGACCTTGCAGAAAACAACCTGGAGAGTTTTATGCAGTAACAACAACAGTGTCTCCTAAATCACAGTCCAAAACTGATGTGGGTGTGAAAATGAAAAATGACCACCAAACAGTATCCAATTTGTTTGGAGCAAACGGTTGCATCCATAGCATAAAAACACTCCATTTACAATACTTTGGGGTGTTAGCTTACCAAATATATGCACGTTCATAAAAATTGGGGTATGTAAAAAGGCCCCTAAAAAGAAGATAAGCAAAGAAGATACTGTATGTCAAATTAGAAAATTGACAAGCACATGTCAAAGATTGGCGTAGCACCCCAAAAACAACAGAACAAATCTATATATGGGTGGTATCAATTTACTCAGAAGATGTTGCTGAACATATTTTGGGGTGTTTTTTGGCAGTAACCCATAACTGGATTTGACAATTCATGCCTAAAGTACAATGTGTGTGAAAAAATAACCCAAAAAGTGACTACCTGAAAGTTTGACATAGAGCTAGTGCATGGAAAGTGTTAAAATACAACTCTTTGAAGCACCCTAGGGTGTGCCCTTTCTAAAAATATATGGTTTGATGGGGGTAAATTACTTTGGCCGGCTTCAAAAATGTCCCAAATAGGACATGGGTGCATGATGACGAAATGTGAAAATTCTAAGTTGGAAAACTGAAATGCGCACCCCCCAAATAAGGCCTATTAGCCCCCAATGACCCGACATACCTATACATGGGTGGTATCAATTTACTCAGAAGATGTTGCTGAACATATTTTGGGGTGTTTGTTGGCAGTAACCCCATTACTGGATTTGACAATTCATGCCTAAAGTACAATGTGTGTGAAAAAATAACCCAAAAAGTGACTACCTGAAAGTTTGACATAGAGCTAGTGCATGGAAAGTGTTAAAATACAACTCTTTGAAGCACCCTAGGGTGTGCCCTTTCTAAAAATATATGGTTTGATGGGGGTAAATTACTTTGGCGGCTTCAAAAATTTCCCAAATAGGACATGGGTGCATGATGACGAAATGTGAAAATTCCAAGTTGGAAAACTGAAATGCGCACCCCCCAAATAAGGCCTATTAGCCCCAATGACCCGACATACCTATACATGGGGGGTATCAATTTACTCAGAAGATGTTGCTGAACATATTTTGGGGTGTTTTTTGGCAGTAACCCATAACTGGATTTGACAATTCATGCCTAAAGTACAATGTGTGTGAAAAAATAACCCAAAAAGTGACTACCTGAAAGTTTGACATAGAGCTAGTGCATGGAAAGTGTTAAAATACAACTCTTTGAAGCACCCTAGCGTGTGCCCTTTCTAAAAATATATGGTTTGATGGGGGTAAATTACTTTGGCCGGCTTCAAAAATGTCCCAAATAGGACATGGGTGCATGATGACGAAATGTGAAAATTCCAAGTTGGAAAACTGAAATGCCGCACCCCCCAAATAAGGCCTATTAGCCCCCAAATGACCCGACATACCTATACATGGGTGGTATCATTTTACTCAGAAGATTTGTTGCTGAACATATTTTGGGGTGTTTTTTTGGCAGTAACCCATAACTGGATTTGACAATTCATGCCTAAAGGTACAATGTGTGTGAAAAAATAACCCAAAAAGTGACTACCTAAAAGTTTTGACATAGAGCTAGTGCATGGAAAGTGTTAAAATTACAACTCTTTGAAGCACCTAGGGTGTGCCTTTCTAAAATATGGTTTGATGGGGGTAAATAACTTTGGCCGGCTTCAAAAATGTCCCAAATAGGACATGGGTGCATGATGACGAAATGTGAAAATTCCAAGTTGGAAAACTGAAATGCGCACCCCCCAAATAAGGCCTATTAGCCCCAAATGACCCGACATACCTATACATGGGTGGTATCAATTACTCAGAAGATGTTGCTGAACATATTTTGGGGTGGCTCTTTGGCAGTAAACCTTAAGTTCACAGTACATGTATTCTTAAATTGCGTTCAAAAAAAAAAAATCACCCAAAAAATTTTTTTTCTCAAACTTTGGCATAGATTTGTGGTAAAATGGTTTGCATGGAAAGAGTCAAAATACCCCAAGTTTTAATACCTTGATTTGTGTACTTTAAAAATAATGTATATGTGGAGGGTTATTCAGGAATTAGTGACAGATATCAGTGTTACAATGTCACTATCACTAGTTTTGAAAATAAACTCTTTGGAAATGGCAAAGTGCTACTTGCACTTATTGTTGCATAAAATAAGGAAAAAAGCGAGGAATATGTAAACATTGGGTATTGCTAAACTCAGTACTAAATTTAGAAACTACTAAGGAATTTATTTTTTTTGACGGTTGTTGATACATAAGAAATTTTGGGGGTCAAAGTTCGAAAAAGTGGTGTTTTTTCAATTTTTTTGTCATATTTCACATATTTTTTTTATAGTAAATTATATGAAATGATGAAAAAAATGGTATCTTTATAAAGTCCATTTAATGACGAGAAAACAGTGTAAAATATGTGTGGGTTACATAAACGAGTAAGAGGAAAATTTGACGTAAACACTAAGAGCGCAGAAACGTAAAAACAGCAGCGGTCACTAAAGGACGGATTTGTGTAAAACCGCCCGGTCACTAAGGGTTTAAAGATCTGAAAAGTAAAGATACAAATAAAGTTCAGTAAAGACTTTTCTTCAATCCTGCTTCCAGATTTTTATTATGTTAGCTGTCTGCCAAGCTTTGTGCCTTAGACACACTGTGAGGGCAGAACACAAACACTTATAAGTGCACATTGCATAAAAACACAAATTACATGTTTTCTTTACCTCCTGGAGCTCTTCATATGTTATATAAAAAAAGTTGCTGTTATCCTTCATTTGCATCCATCCTTTCACGTGATCAAACCAAGAGCCATACAGAACTGGAAAATTGGAATTAAATAAAATCAAGTGAAGGAAAAATAGAATTTAGCATAGGCAATATATTAAGCCACGAGAAAACATCTCTGGAGAGTAGGGGAATACTGCTTTCAGGCCTGGACTGGCCATCGGGCTTACCAGGCGTTTGCCCAGTAGGCCGCTTGTCTTCCGGGCCGGTTGGCCTTAATTGTACCCGCCAAGCCAGGCTGCAGCCTTGGCCCGGTGGGAACTCCAGTTAGGCGGCCGTCCGTTTGGCAGCCCAATCTTGTAATTAGAGGGGGCCAGCCCTCCGGCCGGCACCCACTGATTATGTCACAGGACGCGCCGCGTGACATCTGGCGGCAAAAGTCACGCGGTCACCCGGTGACATAATCAGCGGGGGTCTGGCACATGAAGGAACTGCTCATATCGAGCAACTTCCCGGAAGTGCGCTAGTCACCAGATATGTGCGGTTCCCTCGTGCCAGAAGTATACCAGAGGCGGCATCTCCAGACAGGTGAAGCTGGCGCTGACCAGGGGTCCACCTCTCCGGTAAGGTGACTCCTGGGTTCAGCTGCCCCCCCAATAAAGTGCCCTCCTTATCTACCCTCCAAATAAAGTGCCCCCTTATCTACCCCCCAAATAAAGTGCCCCTTATCTACCCCCTAAAAAAGTGCCCCCTTATCTACCCCCTAAAAAAGTTCCCCCTTATCTACCCCCACGAGTAAAGTGCCCCCTTATCTACCCCCTAAAAAAGTGCTTCCCCCTATTTATCCCATGAAATTAAAAAAACACTTTGCCTCCCCTCAAAAAAAAATGATTTGCCCCACACCGAATAAAAAAAAATAATTTTGACCCAAACGCAGCTGCAACCCATCGAGCAAACCGCCGAACGCAGCCAATGATCCACCGAACGCAGCCGATGATCCACTCGAACAGACCGCCGAATGCTGCTGAAAAAAAATCGACCAGCCGCCGAACAGGTAAAAAAACAAAAAACCTTTCACACGTGTTTTTCAGAGCAGAAAGAATGTGAGAGTGGACATTCCTTCTTCTCTGATGTCCCTGTGGCCACCTCACTGAGCGCAGTAAGTGCACTCAGCGCTGCAAGGCTCTATACTCCTTTGTAGCCCCTCTGCGTCTGTTGCAGCTTTTTAAGCAGAGTGGCTATTTGGCGTCCGGTGGTAGCAAGCACAATTCGTGCACGCGCTACCCTGTGTGGCCCTCCACGTCGATCCGTCACAAAGCTGTGAGGGACGCAGGGAAGCGCTCAGTGCGCTCGTTTGACCCCAGCCGTAAAAACTGTTTAAAAAAAAAAAACAACTGCAAAATTAAACGGTTTATTAGATATTGACTAAAAACAAGATTTTTTTTAACATTGAAACCTATGGGATTCGCCTGATTAAGCCTGCAGAATGAAACCACTGAACATCAGGGCATTTCACTGACATTTCTCTGCTCTTCAATGTGAATAGTTTAACCATTGCTTCTCTATGTGTGATTTCACTGCCGTCGAACAGCAACGTATTTCGCTGACAATTCGCCAATGTTTGAACTGCCTGCTCTCTGAATAGCCGAATGGCAACAAAATTGCTCCATAGAGGGAAACTCAATGTTCCGTGTAATTTCAACGCCAATTCGGTGCCCTTTGAATAACCCCTAAAGAGCACTAATTGGTGAATTCCATTGTACGGTGCAATTTCGTGGCCGTTCAACTATCCAGAGAGCTGTAAATTCTCCAAACACTGGCGGCAAATTGACAACGAAATACGGTGCAGTTCGTCCCAGATCGCCGCAATTCAGTGATCTTTGGTGGCAGTGAAATTGTCCCATAGAGAAGTAATGGTTAATCTATTCAGAGACGCTGAACTGCACCGAAAGGTTTGCGAAATCCCCATCCCCCCCCCCACCGATTTTTACCGTGATTAAGTTCAACAGGTTTAAACAGGTGAATTCCATAAGACTCTATGTAAAAAAAAAATATTATCGTTTCTTCGTTTGTACTATTTTTTATTCAACCTTTTATTCTTTTCAGTTTTAGCAAAAAGGCTTTAAAACGCCTTTTAAAAAATATTTTTTTTTTATTTTTTTACCCCGTTCGGCGGCTGATTGGCTTTATTTGGTGGCAATCATCGGCGGTGGGCTGCTCAGTCCAAAATACCCGAGCCTATTTTTTGTCCCAGTCCTGGCCTGACTGCTTCTATACATAAAGAGGTGGCGGCTATACAAAGAAAGTTTCCTCCTCCGGAACTGACAAATAAGCGTTTTCAAAACTGAAGTTGGTGGATTTACACTTTTAGGGTTATTCAGAGAGAGGTGAAACCAGGAGAGTGACTGGAGAAGTGAAAATTCTAGATCAAAGTAGCCAAACCAGAAACATTCTCCCATTTATCTCACTTTCCAAATTGGCTATTTGGTCTTGGTTGTTCTCTTCTGACAATTCTCCTGGTTTTCACCTCTCTCTGAATAACCCTGTTTATTCTGGTGTCATTACTGCTTACAAAGTGAAATACACGGTTGAATAGAAGTCTGGAATTACCTGACATTTTATTTTGTTAACTTACGATTTCCATGCACAAAATCTTCAAAGAACTTGTCAAAGCTTGCAGGATTCTTGTAATGGCAGATTATCTTGGAAAAATAGTACAGCGATACAATGATATCCCTTGGGTTTCTCAATACATAAATGATCTGAAATTATTTTAATGGATAGGGAATACTTGTCAGACTAGTCTGGCACAAATACTATAGGATCAGAATTGTAAATCATTTGCTATATAAATAGCAGGTGCGAAATGACTATACCATTTTTTTTTATATTTAATGCCTGAGCTATAGAGATAACTCATTGGTTAATACTCCTACTGCAGGTTTTTTACTACGTGTTGATGCCACAGATTTGATACACAGCAGTGCCCAGCATACAGGCAGAAATGGCCCTTGTGTCCCATTAAATCTGATAATAAAAATAAGAAATGTCAGATATCCTGCTTATGGGCATATGTATTCATCATAATGAGGCTATTAGCAATGCACATTCTAAAAAATACTAATAGACCACAAAAACAATCAGGTCTATTCAAAGAAAGGTGAAACTCAGGAGAATTGGCAGGAGAAGAGAACAATCTAAACCAAATAGACAATTTGGAAAGTGAGATAAATGGGAGAATTTTTCTGGTTTGGCTATTTTGACCTAGAATTTTTACTTCTCCACTCATTTTCCTGGGTGTCACCTTTCTCTGAATAGACCTGCTAGTATCTGTACTGTGCAGGGATTTTCAGTCATCATATAACCTTTTTAATTGTATCTCTCTATATAATCGTATCTCTCTCTATAGTAATGAGTGACCCCAGAGCTCTCCTTGTATTGTGCCGTCTCCTTGGCTTTTGTAATGCAATAGTAAATTTTGTTGAACTTTTTGCTGCAGTGAGGGCAGTGGATTCTCCTTCTAGCATCTTTACAGTAATAGACAGGAGATAAATCTCATTGAGAAATTCTTAATCTTGCATTCACCTCTCTGATGGTCTGATTATGACATTTTTAACGTCAAAGTGGTACATTGTTTACATGGATTTTTTTTTTAAATCTTCCAACAGGTCCCGCCCCCCCTGTGTCATGGCGCTGGAAGCAGGATGCCGCGATCGTCGAAGGAAACAGCGGGAGGACATCAAGGGGACGCAGGGACAAGATATGTAGAATTCTGAGTGTGACTTGGGGTTACCGTTTTTGGTACTGAAAATGAACCCCGAGCCACACTTGGGATTACCGCCAGAGAGGTTAACGTGTATGCAAAAAGGGTGTTTTAATGTTAAATCATGTAGAAGAGTTTTTGATAATGAACGGGTTGATAATGAAAGTGAGCAACACTTTCTTCAATCAACAACTAGACTAATTATAGAGAAAAAAAAATCGACATTAAGGCTAGGGTCAGACGAGCGCATTTTGTACGGACTGTGCGTCCGTGCAGTACGGACGTACTTACTGACTGTCAACAAGGTAGTGGCCACACAGTCGTTTTTTTTCACTGACGTATTTTTTGACTGATGTAGCAGGGAAAATAAATTACAATGAAAAAACATTCTGTCCGTCAAAAATGCTGGACGTATAAATGCAGTCCGTCTGACCTCCAATCACTCACAAACAAAGCTATGCAGACGTAGCGCACTCCGCACGTCCATTCTAGCAGTATTACGTTCTTGCCTAACCTGCGTCCGTTTGCCTCGTCCGCCATGCATCCGCACTTCCGTGCGGACGTACTTCGTGTGTGGGGCTCCATTGGTCAGAATGCTATGCTGCCACGGACGTACAAATGTGCGGCAACACGGACGTGATCAGTGCGCTAGTCTGACCCCAGCCTTAATTCCTTCACTATCAAGATTATTCAGAGAGTGTGAAAAGCAGTAGAATGACTGGAGAATGACTGGAGAATGAAAAATTCTAGGTCAAAATAGCCAAACCAGAACAATTTTCCCTTTCATCTCACTTTCCAAATTGGCTATTTTGACCTAGAAATTTTCATTTTCCAGTCATTCTCCTGCTTTTCACGCTCTCTGAATAACCCTGTATGTATTGTATTCTGAAATAATAAAATCGAAGTCTTCATAATAAACACTTAGGCTAGGGTCAAACGAAAGCATTTTTTACACGCGAACGTAAAAAAGTGCGTCCGAACGAATTGACGTATTTTTTCACGGAATTCGCGAAAACTGTCATACGATGCGCATTTTTAGTGCGTGATTTCTTTCGGATCGTCAATAAAACTCTTTTTACGTCTGGACGTTATGTAGGCTGGACATTAGCAGTGTCTGACATCTCCTAATCACGCAAACACGCCGCTATGCCGCAGCTGCGCACTCTGTACGTCCGTACTAGCAGTTCGGCGTTCTTGAAAAAATGCGTTCGTTTTCCACTTGCATTGCGCGGCCGGACTTTCGTGCGACCGTACTTCGTATATTGGCCGTCATTGCCCGTCATTTGCTGCTAGTGCGGCCGTGATTAAGTGCGCCAGAACGCACGTTAAAAGTGCGCTGCTCTGACCCCAGCCTTACTCGTCTATGCAAATCAGAAAACAACTTTTTCCACGGAAAGCTCCATTGCGAGCAGGTCCCAAAATGTAGCAAGCAATTTGTGGCTTTGACATGCAATGGAGGTCCACAATACAATGATGGTTTATTCCATAAATCAGACTATATGGTCTTTTCACATTCTATTCTGCACAATTTGGCGATTCCATTTCGCTGAACACACAGTGAATTCACTATTTAGGAAATGGTCACCATATTTTGCCGAAATTGGAGTCGCCAAAGCAGAACTGCGATGATAACCACTGAAATACACTGAGGCTAGGGTCAGATGAATGTATTTTTAACGTCATCCGTTAAAAAGTGCGTTTGAACGAATAGACGCATTTTTTCACAGAATACGCGATAGCGGTCATACGATGCGCATTTTCGTCCGTGATTTTGTACGGATCATCTATAAAACCCTTTTTTGCGTCTGGACGTTATGTTGGCCGGACATTAGCAGCGTCTGACGTCTCCTAATTACGCAGACACGCCGCTAGCGGATGCAGCGCACTCTGTACGTCAGTACTAGCGGTATCACGTTCTTGAAAAAATGCATTTGTTTGCCGCTTGCGTTGCGCTTTCGTGCGGCCGTAGTTCGTATATTGCCCTTCATTGGCCGTCATTTGCTGCTACTACGGCCGTGATAAAGTGCGGCTGCACGCGCGTTCGCACTGCGTTCGTCTGACCCCAGCCTTAAGGCTGGGGTCAGACCAGCGCACTTTTAACGTGCGTTCTGGCGCACTTAATTACGGCCGCACTAGCAGCAAATGACGGACAATGACGGCCAATATACGAAGTACGGTCGCACGAAAGTCCGGCCGCGCAACGCAAGTGGAAAATGAACGCATTTTTTCGAGAACGCAGAACCGCTAGTACTGACGTACAGAGTGCGCTGCGTCCACATAGCGGTGTGTGTGTGTGATTTGGAGACGTCAGACCCTGCTCGTGTCCGGCCAACATAACGTCCAGACACCCAAAGTTTCCTGGTTTGGATCCGTAAAAAATCACACACGAAAATGCGCATCGTATGACCGTTTTCGCAAATTCCATGAAAAAATCCGTCAATGCGTTCGGACGCACTTTTTTACGTTCGCGTGTAAAAATGCTTTTGTTTGACCCTAGCCTTAAATACACTGAATTGGCATGGGCGAATTGCAACAAATTGCAAAAAATAAAATAAACGGAACTCTCCTATTCTTCTTATAGGTGTTCAAACAAATAAAAATGTATTTAAATGTGTATAAATAATAAAACTGGTACAGAATTTAAAAAAAACGCCTTTTTAAAAAATTGGGAAAAAAACTTTAAGGAAAAAATATAAAAAAAGGTAGTGTAAATAAAATAAATAGGCTTCCAATGGTTGAAGGTTTAATCCTTTAGAACAGGTCTGTTCTCTCAGACTTAGGCAGGGTGCACACAAGCGCACTTCAGAGTGGAAGTAACGTCCGTGAGAGTGGACGTTCCTTCCACTCGACGCCCCCTGCCCCCCCCTCAGCGCTGCAAAGTGCGATCCTCCTATGCAGCCCTGTCGACGTACATCCTAGCGCATCGATGGGGAGGCTTTCTAGGCACATGCTTTCTGTGCGCGCGCACAAGCGTGTGACCGGCCCCGTCGCAATGTCACATGGCTGTGACAGGCGCTGGTAAGTGCGTGCACGCAGGCGCACTAGGTGCGCTCGTGTGCACCCGGCCTTAAGGTAGGAGAGAGGTGACTACAGTGGTTCAGGGTTACCTGACTTACAGTCAGGTAGAGAAATATTGGGAAATCGACACAATTCTAACATCTTTGGCTCTATACACCACCACATTGGAGTTGGAATGAAACAAACACAATGTGCTTTAACTGCAGACTGTCAGCTTTAATTTGAGGGTATGTACATCCAACTCAGGTGAACGGTGTAGGACTTACAGCAGTTTGCAGATGTGCCTCCCACTTGTTAAGGGACCAAAGGTAATGGGACAGAATAATAATCATAAATCAAACTTTCCCTTCTTAATACTTGGTTGCAAATCCTTTGCAGTTGTAGCGCTGTTTAAAAACTCTATTGCTGTATTGCTCCGATTTGGCCACCAGAGGGAGACAAGCGCAATGTAAAGTATACTGGACACAATGGGACTACGTTTTCCATCATGCTTTGCGGTGGAGACAGGAAGTGGGTGGGGGAAAGAGGAAAGGACATCCGCAGCCTCGTGGAAGGAGAGCCAGTGTGAGCCGAGCGGTGAACAGAGTAAGATGCACATGAGACTGTGAGCGATTGCGACCAGGCCGGAGAGCAGGCGCTGCCTTGCCGACGCTGGGGATCGATAAAGTGACTTGCCAGAGACCTTGTAATCCACCGCTGAGAGGTTTTGCACAGACACAGAGTTTCGGTTTGGACCCCGAGTAAGGAGACCGCGATGATCCACTGGGAGTGCAGGCGGTAGGCCGTAGATCTTGTTGCAGAAATCGGGCAAGCAGGAGAAGCGGATCCGGTGGCACAGAGTTCCAGTATAATCCAGCGGAGAGACATCATTGAACGGGCAGTAGAACAGATTGTCTGGCGGATGGGTGAGAGGCCTTCCAGGCCAGAGTCAAAGTTTAACAAAGCACGCTGCAGTATTGTTAAATCTACAGGGCCCCAACGTGACTAGTCGAAGATTTGCTAAATCCATTCACTGGCCAGTCGAATATAGTACCCGGGTACCTGAGCTCACACACACACACACACCTCGTTTTGGGACATTACCTTCACGGGACTTACACTCCAGAAACGAAGGGGTTAAACGTTTCTTTTACCGCTGCGCGTTTCTCGCATTACGAAATCCTGTTTTCTATATACGGTGCTTACATTATATATGCCGCTTTATTGAGACCAGTAAAGTATATAATCTATGAAATCCACAACAGTGCTGGTGTATATTTATTCCCTAGTGCGGAGAGACTAACCCGAGGTTAAATTCAGCGGCTCCTCCGGGAGTGAGCGCTACACAGTCAATCACAGCCTGAAGTCTGGAACGCATAGACATCACCAGATGCTGGGTTTCATCCCTGGTGATGCTCTGCCAGGCCTCTACTGCAACTGTCTTCAGTTCCTGCTTGTTCTTGGGGCATTTTCCCTTCAGTTTTGTCTTCAGCAAGTGAAATACATGCTCAATGGGATTCAGGTCAGGTGATTGACTTGGCCATTGCATAACATTGCACTTCTGTCCCTTCAAAAACTCTTTGGTTGCTTTTGCAGTATTCTTTGGGTCATTGTCCATCTGCACTGCGAAGCGCCGTCCAATGAGTTCTGCAGTATTTGGCTGAATGTGAGCAGATAATATTGCCCGAAACACTTCAGAATTCATCCTGCTGCTTTTGTCAGCAGTCACATCATCAATAAATACAAGAGAACCAGTTCCATTGGCAGCCATACATGCCCACGCCATGACACTACCACCACCATGCTTCACTGATGAGGTGGTATGCTTAGGATCATGAGCAGTTCCTTTCCTTCTCCATACTCTTCTCTTCCCATCACTCTGGTACAAATTGATCTTGGTCTCATCTGTCCATAGGATCTTGTTCCAGAACTGTGAAGGCTTTGTTAGGTGTTGTTTGGCAAACTCTAATCTGGCCTTCCTGTTTTTGAGGCTCACCAATGGTTTACATCTTGTGGTGAACCCTCTGTATTCACTCTGGTGAAGTCTTCTCTTGATTGTTGACTTTGACACACATACACCTACCTCCTGGAGAGTGTTCTTGATCTGGCCAACTGTTGTGAAGGGTGTTTTCTTCACCAGGGAAAGAATTCTTCGGTCATCCACCACAGTTGTTTTCCGTGGTCTCCCGGGTCTTTTGGTGTTGCTGAGCTCACCGGTGCGTTCCTTCTTTTTGAGAATGTTCCGAACAGTTGTTTTGGCCACGCCTAATGTTCTTGCTATCTCTCTGATGGGTTTGTTTTGTTTCTTCAGCCTAATGATGGCTTGCTTCACTGATAGTGACAGCTCTTTGGATCTCATCTTGAGAGTTGACAGCAACAGATTCCAAATGCAAATAGCACACTTGAAATGAACTCTGGGCCTTTTATCTGCACATTGTAATTGGGGTAAGGAGGGAATATCACACACCTGGCCATGGAACAGCTGAGAAGCCAATTGTCCCATTACCTTTGGTCCCTTAACAAGTGGGAGGCACATCTGCAAACTGCTGTAAGTCCTAGTGCAGGAGGGGTGGGGTCGCGCCTATTCCCCGAAGGGTTGGCTGCAACCACCAAATGCATCCAGCCCAACAACATGTGTAGAACATAACAAAGAAAAAAATGTCATCTGAGGTTTACTCCAATTATACCGTGTGAAACTAAACACAATTAGAGGTTTGGTTTCTTATCAATGGCCATTATAAGACTAGTCTTATAATGGCCATTGATAAGAAACCAAACCTCTAATTGTGTTTAGTTTCACACGGTATAATTGGAGTAAGCGCAGATGACACATGTTTTTCTTTGTTATGTTCTACACATGTTGTTGGGCTGGATGCATTTGGTGGTTGCATCCAACCCTTCGGGGAATAGGCGCGACCCCACCCCTCCTGCACTATGTATGTTCCAATGTACTTCCAGCCAGGTCATCCCTGCAGCAAGATTCCGCTCCGTGTCTTTGTTTTGATCCCAAAGTGGATTTTGTTTCTGGGGGAGCATAAATAATGGCCCACCAGTCTACCTCATGTTTGACAAGCAGCATGAGCAGGTATGGTTTGCTATGAATAGTTACATAGTTATATAGGCTGAAAAAAGACATGCGTCCATCGGGTTCAGCCTCTCCCACATAACCTAGCAGCCTGTGGTTTCATTTTGGTTAGGACTCGCCCTTTTAGAGGTGCCGTGACGTTGGCGGGCGAGCTAGTCTTATAATGGCCATTGATAAGAAACCAAACCTCTAATTGTGTTTAGTTTCACACGGTATAATTGAAGTAAGTGCAGATGACATTTTTTTCTTTGTTATGCTGTAAATCCTACACCGTTCACCTGAGTTGGATGTACATACCCTCAAATTAAAGCTGACAGTCTGCAGTTAAAGCACATTGTGTTTGCTTCATTCCAACTCCATTGTGGTGGTGTATAGAGCCAAAGATGTTAGAATTGTGTTGATGTCCCAGTATTTCTGGACCTGACTGTATGTGCTTGTTTTTGCTGAAAATGGAAAAATTAAATGGTCTTTAAAAAAAAAAAGTTTTTTAAAAAGATATTACGTGTTCACGTTGAATCCTTTGGGATTCGCATGTTTAAACCTGTCAAACAGAAACACCGAAGATCAGGGCATTTTACCGGCACTTCAGCATTCTGTGTAAAAGCAAACCTTTACTTCTCTATGGGACAAATGCCGCGGAAGACCGCCAAGAGCGGCGAAATACAACGTATTTCACCATCAATTCGCCCATATTTGGCGAATTGGCAGCTTAGTGAATAGATGAATTGCCTCAAAATGGCACTGAATGGTGAAATTCACGGTTTGGTGCAATTCGGTTTCAAGTCCGGCGGTTAGTGAATAACCCCTGAAGTTAATCCTCCACAAACAGCTACCTTCAGAATTCCTGGGGCCTGGTTACTAAACCAATAGTTGGGGACCCCTTCCCTCAGCCATCCATTTTAGAAAACTAATTAAAAGTAAAACTATTTGCCTCCTCTTCCGACCTGGCAAGAGGATAATCGTGTTTCCTGTTGGAAGATTGTCTGGTCTGCACCTGTACTTGGTTTAGACCAGGAATCTCAAATGCTGACCCCCGCCCCCCCCCCCAGTTGTTTCTGAACTACAACTTCCATGATTCTCTGGCCATTTACTGCATTCAAAGAATTTTGGGATTTGTTTACTAGCGACATCTGGGGGGCCAGAGTTTGAGATCCCTAGTTTAGAACATACTAATCGCTCCCTCAGTTACGAGACAGAGTGTGCTTAATGGCAAAGACAATCAGGGTTTTTCAAAGAAAGGTGAAACTCTGAAGAACATTTGGAGAAGTGGAAATTCTAGCAGGTATATTCAAAGAAAGGTGAAGCTCAGGAGAATGACTGGAGAAGTGAAAATTTTAGGTCAAAATAGCCAAACCAGAAAAATTCTCCCATTAATCTCACTTTCCAAATCAGCTGTTTGGTCTAGATTGTTCTCTTCTCCTGCCATTCTCCTGGTTTTCACCTTTCTCTGAATAACCTGTTAGTCAAAATAGTCAAACCAGAAAAATTCTCCCATTTATCTAACTTTCCAAATCAGCTATTTTCACCTAGAATTTTCACTTCTCCAAAAGTTCTCCAGAGTTTCACCTTTCTCTGAATAACCCTGAATGTTTACGAACCTTTGCAGAACACCAGAGGAAGTGACACTGTGTTGGTACTACAGGTTACAGACCCAAAATCATATTAAGTTCATAAGGCGGATCATTTATTTCTAACAATCAATTTTTCTACTGCATCCGCCTTAACAGTGACTAACTACACCTACCCCAAAACAGAAATATATATATTATCTTGGTTAAAGGCAATATTTTTGTCTATCATTCACAAACTTACTTTGGCTTTAGACTTAAAGAATGACTTTGCAAAAATATGGAACGGTAAATGAGAAGTCACAACTCTTGGAGGAAGAACATCTTTTATTTGTGATTGACCTTCTCTAGTTTCATACCATGGGGCCCGAAGCCAGATAAGAACATCATTGCACCAAGTAGGATCTCCATCTTTTTTGAGTAAACTCAGAATCTCAATCATCCAGTTAGTACCTGAAGGATATATATATATAAGAGAGGTCAAGTCAATCAGGAACACTTATGGATGCAGGTCCAGAAAAGTATATTTGCAGGAGAAATGGAGTCCTCTTTGACCTACAGATTTCTTGTGCTTAATTACTGTAAATTAACGTCTCCTATACTTTGATTAGGAGGAGTTAATTTGCAATTTGTACCGGCTGTGTGGAGTAGAGGTAACATCACTGCTCTGCATGGAGAGAGCCTGTGGAGTCATAGGTTCGATCCCAGCGAGCAACCTCTCCAGTAAGTGTCCTTGGGCAAGACACCTAACGGTACATACTCACCACCCAGGACATACTTGAAAACGAGAGAAATCTCAATGTATCCTTCCTGGTAAAATCCTTTCTCAAAAAAAAACCTCTGTGTGGAAGCGCAGGCTATTCCAATTGACCTTGCTCTTCAACTCTGGAGATGGTATTTCACTCTGTGATACCGTCTCTTAAAAGTGAAGGATAAGTGATTTTTCTTTAGTAAAATCCGGTAACACACTGTCCTAATCACCCACCCAAAAATCGCAAACCCATCTCTCATCCCGTGGTGCAGAGGACAGCATGATCCTCCGCTTCTTCTCGCCTGGGAACAAATCGTTCGTAGTCTCACTCTGGTCTAATTCCTGGTCTAAGCACACGGACATCTATATTGTATGAGGGAGGTGACTGGGAGAAACTGTCACGGGGGCACCGGCATGAGCCAAGGTGGGCCCTTCATACAGGATGTTCAGCCCTCGGGGTAGGTTTGCTGCTGGCTGCATAGACACAGAACACAGCACAGATAACATACAAGAGAACAAATGGACAACAGGAAGGGCAGGAATACAAGGAGAAAACAGAACACTAATGGGAACCCTGAATCTGGATACGGCCCTTGGGATGGCCGTCTATCTAGGGAAGGGAACCTCACAAGAATACACAGAACAAAAGAACAGGAAGGGCAAGGGTAAATCAAGATACTGGCCCCCAGCAGCACACATGAGGAAACCATGATCTGGGACAAGGTCTTTTGAATGGCCCTCTGTACTAATGAATACAATGCTGCTGGGTTATACACAGAACAGGATACAGGACACAAGGAATAATACCAGAGACATAGTCAAGATACAGAGCCGAAATCATACACCAGAGTGGGAAGTTATACAAGCCAAGAATCAGAAATCAGAGAGGGTAGTCAGACTAACAGGGAACGGTACACCAGGGATAATACAGTTGAATTTTCAGAACCAGGTCAAGATCATACACAGAAAATCACAGAACATAGAAATCAGTACCAGGAACACAGGGAGCAATGACCCATGCGAGAGCAAAGAGCTAATGCAGTGCTTGCATATTTATAGGGGACATGGCAGAGCATGTGACCTTAGGCTAGACAAGCTGCAATGGAATCCTGGAGCGGAGAGGAGGAATGGCTAACCCAGAAAATGCAAGAACCGGCCCGGATCACTCTCACCACCAAGGGGCAGGGCTGGAACGTGACAGAAAACTTGCTTGGGTTTAAAGATCCATTACAGATATTGTCTAGTGTTGCCTATAGCAGATATTTCGGTACAGCTTTAGTATTATCTTTCACTAATTGTGATCTCTATCCAGGCCCGTCTTTAGCGCAGGGCAAAAGGGGCAGCTGCCCTGGGCCCAGTCAGTGTTATGGGGCCCAAAGCAGCTGCTCCTGTCCTGAGTGCTTGAGCCAGCAAAAATCGTGGTGGTACGGGCTGCCTCCCCTCTGTGGTGATGGGACCACAGCGAGGAGGTGAGGCCTCGGAGAGAGGTGATGCATCTTGGGAGCTGCGTTTGGCTCCTCCCCCTCCTCACCATGCAGTTCCCCCGCACGCAGGAAGACAGGATTCAGGAAGCTGTCAGTGCTTCTGCTCAGCCCTGCCCTGTTCTGCTCTGCCAGCCTGGCCTGAGACAGCCTACAGCAAGCATGCAGTAAGAAGCAGGGCTCTGCTTACAAGACACCCTGCTCCCCCACCCCTCCAGTTTGGGTATGTGACGTCACATGTCATATGTTCATATGTATGTATGTGTGTGGATATGTGTGTCTGTGTGGATATCTGTGTATTGTGTATACATGTGTGTATTGTGGATTGTGTGTGTGTGTATTGTGGATTATGTGTGTGTGTATTATGTATATATGGTGTGTGCGTGTATGGATTATGTATATATGGTGTGTGAGTGTAGATTATGTGCATATATGATGCATGTGTGTGATGTGTCTGTATATATGGAGTGGAAATGTGTGTGATGTAAATATCAAGTGTATATATGATATGTGTGTGTGATGTGTATTATGTGTAAATGTATATAATGTGGAAATGTGTATATGATGTATATATGATGTGTACATGTACAGTATATAGAATGTGTATATAGGATGTGTACGTTTACAAAGGATGTATATACAATAGTACGTATAAATACTTATATGATGTGTACACACAGAGATATTGTGTTTATTTTACAGTACGTGTATAAAGGATGTGTAATTGTAAAAAACAATTTAATCTATCAGGGTTATTCAAAGAGATCCGAATTGTGGATGAAAGGTAACCGAACACTGAAATTCAGCGTTCGGTTACCTTTCCTGGCCATTCGGCTATTCAGAGAGCAGGTAGTTCGCCAAATGTTGGCGAATTGCCTGCACATACGGTGCCTGTTCGGTGCCTGTTCGAGGGCAGTGAAATCCCCATAGAGAAGCAATGCTTCAGAGAACACAAACCAGCAGTGAAAAGTTGCCGAATTGCCCTGCCATTCGGTGGTTTCATGCGGCAGGTTTATTTAGGCAAATCCCATAGGCTTCAATGTTAAAAATATTCCCATTTTAATCCAATATCTAATAAACAGTTGATTATTTTATTCTGCAGCAAAAAGTCTCTTCATAGATTTTTTTTATAATATTATAGCATTTTTCCGGATTTTGGTGCGAAAATAGTTTTTTTTCCTTTTTTTGAATGTTTTTTTCTGTAACAGCCCTTTTTATTCTCATTCATTGGATTTTATGTGTAAATTTCAGACATTTTTGCTCAGTAGTTTCTTTGCAAACAGCGTTTCACTTTTCAAACATTCAAGCCTACTGTTTTTTTATTTTTTTCACTCCATTCGTCTATAGTGTTGGCTTTTTCCGGCGGCTGCTCGGGTTTCTCCGGCGTGTTCGGCGGGGTTATTCCAGATGTTTTTGCGGGTTTCGGTGTGCGTTCGCTGATTTTTGCAGTGAGTGTTCGGTGGGGTTGATCTAAATGTTTTTGCGGGTCTTGGTGTGCATTCGCCTGGTTTTGCAGTGAGTGTTCGGCGGGTTTGCGGCGGCTTTTCCCTGCACTACGGCGGCCCTGTGGTGCTTGCTGTATACACCGCAGGGTCGCCGAAATGGGATCGCCAAATCGCACTGAATTGAACAAAAAGTCAAAAGTGCGGTGACTTTTCGATGCTCTTTGAATAACCCTGTATGTGTGGTTTTTCGCGTTTTTTTTTTTTTGGATGGGGTGGAGAGTAAATTCCAATGGGGGGGGGGCCCAAAAAAAATGTTTGCCCAGGGTCCAGTCAATAATAAAGACGGCCCTGTCTCTATCCACAAACGTTAGTGCTCAGAAAGGCCTTGTAGAAACACAGTATATATTTTTTGCTTGGCTGTTGTGCCAGGTTTATTAGGGTGTACCTGGATTTCTGTGCTCAGGTTTTTTTGGTTTTATTGTACCCAATATTTCTAAGGCTAATATTTAGACTTCATTACATGGGAAAAACTACATCGCCTTCTTACCTGAGCTTTTCCTTATTTTTTATATTTCTCTTGTGATGCATATTTTTAATCACTACCCACACAATTTACAGGAATATGTTCACCTTTTTCCTCTTTCTATAGACCCTTACAGATGAGCGCCACCCTCCACTAATGCCATGGGGTATCCGTTTTGTATCTTTGTCAGTAAGTTTACCAGAGTCATTAAATCTATTAAATTGATAAGTTTATCAGTGCTCCGGGTAAGTTTACACCTAACTTGAGATTTAGTCCACATTCTGTGTATCATACCTGATTTAGGATAGGTGACAATGTAAACATCATCATCTAGCACCTGAAATTCATTTTCTGCAAAATTGAGAATCTCTTCAGAGTATGATCCAGGTGAAAATCGCACTCCTTTATACATGAAATAATCGAATGACATTTTTAACCGTCTGCAAATTAATTTAACTGTAAGAGAAATGAAGAGAGTTGACACATATAAGCAAGCATACAAAAAACAACCTGTAATATCCAATTTATATAGTGATACATTAACCTACAGGTTGAGTATTCCTTAAAGGGACACTCTAGAGTTAAAACTGAAGGAGCGAGAGAAGGATTAGCCACCCATTTGAATCCTGGACAACGGAAGGACTTGCAAAAGCAACAAGGTCGGATGGTAGATTGAGCCGTTAATGGCTGGAGCCGATATGTATAACGTCTCCAGTCCTAGGGCCCAATATTTTTATGCATCGTGTTATTTTTCTAAGGATTCATAATATAGCGTTGTTTTTCTTATAGTAGCATAATTTATGCCACTTTTTCACATCAGTTTCTCGATACGATATAAATTGTCCCCAAATTCACACTATATTGCTGCCATTTTTTTTTACACTTGCAGCTGCATCAAACAGTCTTTCTTTAACATGGTTTTGGTTTTTTTTTAAGCGCAGCGAAAGTGATTGTAGCTACGGTGCTATTCTAGAGGCTCATTGGCACCTGACCAGGTGAATCTGGATGTCAATAAAGCTTTTGTCCAAGTTGGCACAGGGCGTACAGTGATGCTGCTGCAGCAACCCGTTTTACTTCAAAGCAGCAAAGCAGCAGTTCAACAGCTGATGCTTAACTGAATGTGCTACAGCTTATTTATGGGTTTTGCTCAGTAACATGGGCGCCGGAGCTGGGGGTATGAAGGGTACACATAACCCCCAGTAATCTAAGTGGAGATGACAACTAAACTGAAATTCCCCCCCCCTTAATTTTGCCACTAGCCGCAGTGATTTCTGAAGCTCTGGGATTCAATAAAGCTACATCTGAGGGACGGGCCAGCTGCCACAATTTAAACCTAACGCAGTGTGCTAACGAGTGGCTGCTGGCATCCGTTATACATTGTGTGTGTGTGTGTTTAGGGTCAGCAATAGACATAGCGGTCTTTCTAGAAAGCACCAAAATTTAATGCAATTTTGATGTTTTGCATTTTGGTCCATTTTGGCTCACTTTGGCATTTCCATTTTGTCAAAAGTCGATGAATTCACAATTGAATGGTCACCACATTTTGCCGAAAATGGAGTAGCTGAAGCAGTTCTCGGGCGTCGGCAAAAAGTGCTGAATTGGTCTTCACGAAATCCTCCAAACTGAAATATAAAAAGCTACCAAAAAAAGGAAGTCTCCTATTCTCCTAATTTAAATGTGTTGTATGGTAGGGTATAGAGCAAGAGAAAGAGTAATAAAGATACTCCCTGAGTCAAAGCTGACAGTAGAAAAGAATTATACTACTCTATGCTCTTCGGACGCCAGCTACTGGCGAAATGCGTAGAGTATGATGGAGTAACTTAGTACATCTATTAATTCATTTATTCTATTCTGACTATGATCTACCTATTTTATTGACCCAGCGAGGATACTGTTGTTCCCCACAAACTCCCTTGGTGATATGCATGGCTAGTCTGGACATTACCCTTAATTACAGCCACTGGCGACCCTCTGTGGTATTTTCTCTACCTTTCTTGCTTTCCTATTATCACGGACCCAAGAAGGCACGTGTTCCTACCTACTCAGAGAAAGCCACTACTTGGGTGAACACCCTATCCTATACCCTAGTACAGATAGACAAGTGTTTTTTTTATATGTTTTCTGTGTGTATACTGTTTGTATGTATGTATTATTCCAGTTGTGCTGGGAGGTTCCTAGCCCCTAGACAAAAAAGTCACCTTTTCGGTGTCTATTTTGCTCATTCATTTTCTATACCCTTTTATCTACCGTATATATGTTAAAAGTTAAGTTTTATCCTGTGTTGCCCTGTGCAGTATTCCAGATTGTGTGTCCTATTCTTCTAGTCATAAATCAACAAAAATGTAGTAAATATATGTCCAAATAATGAAAAAGGGTCCTTTTAAAAAAATTATTTAAAAGTCTGTTATAAAAGATACTAAAAGGTCTTTTAAAAATAAAAAATGTTTTTCCAAAAAATGACAATAAATAGCCTCTAAAAAATATTAAAGATATTCCATTTATTACATTGAAACCTATTGGAATCGCCTGATTAAACCTGTCAAAAGGAAATGCCAAAAATCAGGGCATTTCAACAAAATTTCAGAGCAATTCAGCTTTCTGTAAATATCAATTTCCAATGGGACAATTTCGGTGCCACCAAATTGCACTGTATTTTGCTGTCAATTCGTCGGTATTTGGTGAATTGACAGCTATGGGAAGAGATGAATTGCACTGAAATTGCACCTATGGTGAAATTCACTGTTTTGCAATTCGGTGGAAATTTGAAGGTTAGATAATAACCCATAAAATACGCATAGGTGTCTCTAGGGGGGGCAGGGGGGCAATTGCCCACCCTAGGTTATTCCTTGCCCCCCATTTTGTGGCCTCCCACCAGGGATCAATATCAAGCTTTGTCTACATCTTCGGATCTCCGGCCCCTTGCATCGTACATGATCGATCTAGGTGTCATTAGAAAGGGCAGAGTCTGGCCTTTCCAAGGATACTCAACATGACCAGATTCAGTGTAAAGACAAAGTCGTAAATAATAAAATAAAAACAAAACAATTTTTTTTCAAAGGTTGGAAATGGCTCAGCAGTGACAGAGGTAATGGTCAGACAATATATTACATTGTGTATTACTTTAGCTTTTGCCTTGGTTTAGTTATATATTAAGGGTTAATGGGCAGGTTTCATCCCTCACAGAATACGTTTTATTAATTAATTTGTATGTATTTATTAATGGCATTTTAGGAGTTAATGGGTGTGCCATGTCTCACAGTGTTTATATGTCATGTTCTCTCTTGATAGCTGGCATTTTAGGAGTTAATAGATAGGCTGCATGCCCTACAGTGTATTCATTTCATGTTTTCCCTTAATGGAATTTTAGGGGTTAATGGGTGGTACCGAGTGGCAGGATACTGAGCCCAGGATGCGGTGATGCACCATTACAGGGGTGTGCGGTGAGTTGCTGCAGGAAGCAGCAGTTAAATTGGTTTGGAGGTGAGGAACAGGACATCTCCTCATGTATCTGCTGGCAGAAATACTGACCTGTCTCCTGTATGTATTGTAGAATTGTCCTGTCTTTACCCATTACACATTGTACAACGCTGCGGAATTTGTTGGCGCTTAATAAATAATAATAATAATGTATAGGGCTTGACAATAGGGAAGCAGGAAAAAAACCATGACACTGGGATCTTGGACACACTGGTGGATACTGGAGGGTATGGAGACACAGGAAAGGCTGATAACGACACTAAGGTTTGAGGTTCAGGATCACGGAGGAGAGCCACAGCATAGGTCATCTCTCACTGTTAGTTGTTTGGTAATGCTGGAGCCAGAAGGAGAGAGGGCGTGGCCTTTTATTCAGGTAAGTCATGTGACCTATGGTGTGGGTGTTTTAACAAATTTGTGCTGGATTTCAGCGCTGGAAATGAGCAGCACAAGAATGAAGCTGTCCTCAAGTGCAGGCACAGATCAGATGCACAGTACTTGAAGGAGGCTGCCAAGGCACTGTTCAGGAACCTGACACAGTCTATTCATTTAATGCTGCCCCTTGATTAATGACAGTTTAGGGGTTAATTGTAGCCTACCTGCTTCACAGTGTATTCATTTAATGTTTTCCCTTGATAAATGGCATTTTAGGGGTTAATGGGTAGGATAAATGCCACACTGTTTATTATTTGTATTGTATTTCCCTGGTTTTATGGCATTTTAGGGGTTATTATGCAAGTTAGAATCTAAAGGGTCTATTCATCTTTAGATCCTTTGCTTTTTGACACATTCAGGGAATCAATTTCGCTGAGAATATGGTGAATTCCCTATTTAGCTAATTGTCACTGTAATTTGCGAAAATTGGAGTTGCTCAATCAGTTATCAGACGTTGGCAAAAACCGCAGAATTGCAGCAAATAAAATATTGAATTTATGTATCACTGCATCACATTACTCTGGGATTCTGGAATCTTATTTATATATACTTTAGGTTTTTCCAGTGGTATGATTTAGCGGCGAAAATTATTACTGCCCCCCCCCCCCGTTTTGACTGTGTTATCTTATGTGCCCCCCTATATATTGTTCCTAGAGTCGCCACTCATAGTATGTAAATTAGTAAACATCGGCTGGAAAATTTGCTATCCCTGGGATTTTTTTTTTTTAGGTTCCAGAGCTCCTGCTCACTGCTCAGTAACCATCAAGAGAGTAAACACAAATAAGTACAAGGTCCATTGATTCTCTGGATGCTGGCCAGCGCACACACGGAGCTTCTCATAAGCAATCATGCTCACAAGCCATCTGCAGAAAGTCAGGGACAGCATGAAACAAAGTTGTCAGAAAATCCTGAGCTTGTGCAAATGTAAATATTTAATATATATAAATGCACATACCACATTTTTTTTCTTTAAATTTTTGATGACTACACAAATATGCCATTGTCCTCCAAGCTGGCATATTGTTTTTATCAGATCATAGTTTACATTTTAAGGAGGAAAAAATCTTCCCTTACTTGAATTTCTTGTACTTCCGGAAAGCGTAAAATCATATTTTACATTTTAAGGAGGAAAAAACCTTACCTCACCTGAAATTCTTGTACTTCCGGAGTAAGAATCACTGAAAAGTGAATCCAGTTTAGAGCTCTCAAAAAAGATTTCCATATAGTGCTGTGTCAGTGGGTTGGGCTTTGTGACGGCTCTTTGTGCTGAGACTGTATTAACCCCTTTTCTTATCTTTTTTTCCTGTAGGGATTATCAATAAGTTTCTGTTCCGCATCTGTTGCACTTTTCTCCTTAGAATGACTGACAGTTTTAAAGAAATACTGTACAAAGTTTGCGTAATTTATACTTAAGTAGAATTCAGACTAACACTACGTAGTTACAAACTATATACTTTCAGTGATCACAGGACTTATTTATTTATTTATTTATAAAGGATTTTACCAGGAAGGATACATTGAGATTTCTCTCGTTTTCAAGTATGTCCTGGGTTCAAGAAATATGTATTTGTTTTACAAACAGTAGGCAACTGAGCTATTTAACTTTAAAAATTAAGAAAAAATCATATTGAAATTTAGCATCTGAATTATTTATATGTAAGAAAAATACATTTTGATATTAGTAAGAAAAGATTACAAATCTACGCAAATTTGCACAACAAGAGCTCCTTACTAGTTACTCAACAAACTCTGAGTAAACATATTTGAAGGGTTCAGATTTCAGTTAATGAAGCTTTTTCTCCAGACTGTGACTACTAGAGAAATAGGTGACAGCTTGTCCAAAGTAGTGATGAGCCGAACACCCCCGTGTTCGGTTCGCATTCGAACTTGAACAATTTCGAACACGAACCGAACTCGAAAGTTCCATTTTTAGAGTGCCCTCAAAGAGGGCATATATGCTAGATATTTGCCATAAAAGGTGTATGGGGGTCAGGGTAGTGCCCTGGGGGACAGGAAACGAGGACAAAAAGTTTTAAAAAAAACATTTTTAAACGAACAGCGAGTTTTCCATGAAATAAAGGTTAAAAATAAAAACGATAAATTCATTCAAATATCGTGCCTAGGAGGTCCCCATAACCTGCCCGTGAAGTGGCGGATTTGTAGGATGTATAGAAACATTTAAAAACAAAAAACTTACATTTCAAATGACGGTAAATGGATTCCTTAAATCTATTCATAAACAACTGCTTGGGGCAGCAGCCTATATAAAAAGAGGAGACATTTTAGGACATGCAGAACAAGATTAGTGATTTTTTGGCTATATTATGGTGAAACTTATGCAGGTTTTGGATGAAAGTAACAATAGGTGCTTTAAAATTGGGCCTTTAGTGTCGGCAACAGTGCCGTCACACCGTAACCCCTCTGTGGTATTGTGGAAGAGTGCAGGGTTGGACCCTGCGGTCAAATATTAAAATGATATGAATCTGGTATAGGCGTCAGTGGCAGTGCACCCAAATGTTGTGCCTTTGGTGGCGGCAAGTGCCTTCACACCGTAACCCCTTTGTGGTATTGTGGAAGAGTGCAGTGGTGGAGGTTTTGGGAATACAGACGAGATCCCCGATCTATTCAGTTAGGTCAGCATCAGGGGATTGATAGCTGCTGATCCAGGACTGATTCATTTTTATAAATGTCAGCCGGTCTAGAGAGTCGATGGACAGACGCACTCTTTTGCCAGTGACAAAACCTCCAGCGGCACTGAACGTCCTTTCAGAAAGCATGCTGGATGAAAGGCAACCTAGTAGCTGCATAGCATATTGGCTAAATTCTGGTCAGTGATCCAATCTCAACACCCAATAAGCCAGTGAATCATCTGCTGTAAAGGTATCCAGGTCTGCCCTTGCCCCTAGGTAGTCCTGCACCATATGGTGAAGACGCTGGCAATGGGTGCCAACATTTGACGTCCCTGCGCGTCATGAACTGAAAAAATTTAAAAAGGCATCAGTCAAGCGGCCCCAGCCTTCACCGCTCTTCCTCTGATAAACCGCAGCCTGAGAAGCACCTGTGTCATCACTTGGTAACCTACCAGTGCCTGGAAACGTGTTACACAAGTGTCGCTTTAGAGTGTCCTCAAGTTGTTTCATCCTGTCCTCCCTCTGTGCGGGCAGGATGAGCTCTGCAACTTTACCCTTGTATCGTGGATCAAGAAGGCTTGCCAACCAGTAATGATCCCTCTCCTTGATAGCACGAACCCTGAGAACCTTTAGCAGGCTTTGCAGGATAAGGGAGCGCATGCAGCGTAGGTTGGAGGTGGCATTAGCTTTCGAGTCTTCTTGGTCAATGAGGATGACCCCATCGTGCACTACACTGCACTTCCTCCTCCCAGCCACGTACTAGTCCTTGGGTTTCTGGGCACACAAAACCCTCCATTGAGGAATACCCAACTTCAATGCTCCCACTACTTAAATATTCCTCCTCCTCATCCTCCTCCTGTCTGATCTGAGGACCCGCAGGAATGCTGTCTGCGTAAAGACTGGGGCCTTGAGAGCTAGGGAAGGCCTCCTCTTCCTCCCGCTGCTCTGCCTCTAGAGCCACATCTTTAATTCCCCTCAGCGTGCACTCCAGCAGGAACACTAAAGGAATTGTGTCACTGATACATGCACTGTCCCTGCTCACCATCCTAGTTGCCTCCTCAAATGGTGACAGTACAGTGCATGCATCCTTGATCATCAGCCACTGCGGGGGGGACACCAAGTTGACCTGAACCTGTCCTTGTGCCATACTCACACAGGTACTCAATGATGGCCCTCTGCTGCTTATGCAGACGCTGCAGCATTGCTAATGTCGAGTTCCACCTGGTGGGCATGTCACAGATCAGACGGTTTCTCTTTGAATTTCTGCCAGGCGAACACTTGCTGGGAATGACCGTCTGAAGTGGCTGCAGACTTTTCTGGCCTGGCTGAGAAGCTCTGCCAGCCCTGGGTATCTGGTTAGGAAACACTGTACCACCAGATTTAGGACGTGTGCTAGGCATGGTACATGCATCAACTTACCCAGGCGTAGGGCGGAGAGAAGGTTGCTGCCATTATCACAGACGACCATTCCCAGCTGAAGCTGATGAGGAGGAGGAGGAGGAAGAGGGAGAGGTGGTGGTGGAGCAGACAGACCTCATATACGCAGCTTTCTGGAGGCGTGGTGGATGAGCAAGTTCCAGCACAGAGCCCCGTCCTGGATCCTGCCCAGCTGCAAGCAGAGTTACCCAGTGTGCCGTGAAGGAAATGTAACGGCCCTGTCCATGCTGGCTGGACCACATGTCTAAAGTCATGTGCACCTTGCTGCTGACTGCCTTTCCCAATGACTCCATAACATTGTCTTCCACAATGCTGGTATAGTGCTGGAATGGCATTCCGTGAAAAGTAATGGAGTTTTGGAACATGCCACTGTGGTACAGCACATTCAGCAAATTCACGGAAGGGAGCAGAGTCCACCAGCTAAAAAGGCAGCAGCTGTAATGCGAGTAATTTTGCTAAGCTGGCATTTAGACGCTGTGCTTGGGGATGGTTGGGACTATATTTTTTCTTATGCTGCAGCAGCTGGGGCAAAGTAATCTGACTGCGTAAATCTTCAGCTGATGGGATGCTGTCACATTGTGAGGAAGGAGCTGGTACATCCATTACTGTAGCATCATCCCTGTCAGTGGAGGTTGTAGACCATGACATGGCAGGACATATAGTGGGGGTAGAGACAGATGAGGAGAAGGAGGACCTATGCAAAGTGTTGCGCCAACGGGATGCGTGGCAGGTGGTCATATGTCACCTCAAGCACGTGGTACCCAAGTGTGGGATGTCTTTCCCACGCTTGATCCTCATCTGACATAGATTAAAAATAGCAACAGTGCGGTCTGCTGCACATTTCTTAAAGAACTCCCAGACAGCAGACTTCCTGTACATGTGCTTTGAGACAATAGCGCTCTGCACCTGAGCAGCTGCGACTTCTGATGCCTTGGACTGGCTACGGTTGGTCATAGAGGACATTCTGCCTCGTTTTTGTTGTGCCTCCTCCTCCTCCCTTGACTCCTCTGTTGGATCAGGCACCCAGGTGGAGTCAGTGACCTCATCATCGTCATCACCCCCTATCTCCTCGTCACTGGAGCCAACCTGGCAGTATGCTGCAGCTGCTGGGGGAACATGAGTGCCAGTTCTTTGTGTGTCACTGGCACCCCCTCCCTCTAGGCTGATTTTACTCCCTTCCTCAACCTCAGAGTTTGAATCAGAGCACTGGAGTTGCTGCGCATCCTCAAGCAGCATGTCACTGTCGCTGTAGTCAAACAATTCAGCTGACTCCTCCGTGTATAATAGTGAGACTACGGCAGGAGTAGCTGTGGACATGGAGGCTGAATTAGATGTTTTGGCAGCTGAGGTGGACTGTAAACCACTACAAGCCTGGCTGGCAGAGGACTCGGAGGATGAGGATGGCCTGGTTAGCCAATCCTGCAAAGCCTCTGTATGTTGCTGCTGCTTAAGATGGCCAGACCAGTTAGAAACATGGACAAGCGTACCCCTGCAGAGGATGCACCACGTCCACGATGACCAGGGGCACAGCCTTCCGACACAGAGGCTGCTTGCCCTCTTATCTGTGTCTGGGAGCGTCTGCCTGTCCTATTTGGTCTTTCTTACATGCCGAGTGATATATAGATTAAAGATATACAGAACTCTGATTCAACTGTGTTATAAAAATTGGAGATATGCAGAACTCTGATTCAACTGTGTTATCTAGATTAAAGATTTAACTCTGGTATAACTCAGTGAGACACCCTGATAGCTGGCAGCCAGTGACAAGACACAGATTAAAATTCCCAGAAACCTCCTATAAATCTGTGAGACCCCCTGATGGGTGACAGTGACAAGACACAAATTGCAATTCCCAGGAACCTCCTATAAATTAATGAGACCCCCTGATGGGTGGCAGTGACAAGACACAGATTAAAATTTGCAGAAATCTGATGGAAGTATGTGGGACCCCCTAATAGCTGGCAGTGAGAAGACACAGATTACAATTCCCAGATACCTCCTATAAAACAGTGAGACCCCCTGATGGGTGGCAGTGACAAGGCACAGATTAATATTCGCAGAAATCTGCTAGAAGTATGTGGGACCCCCTGATAGCTGGCAGTGAGAAGACACAGATTACAATTCCCAGAAACCTCCTATAAATCAGTGAGACTCCCTGATGGGTGGCAGTGACAAGACACAAATTACAATTCCCAGGAACCTCCTATAAATCAGTGAGACCCCCTGATGGGTGGCAGTGACAAAACACAGATTACAATTCCCAGGAACCTCCTATAAATCAGTGAGACCCCCTGATGGGTGGCAGTGACAAGACACAGTTTACAATTCACAGATTTCTGCTAGAAATGAGACCCCCCCAATAGCTGCTGGCAGTGAGAACACACAGATTACAACAATTCCCAGATATCTTGTGGAAGTGAGACCCCCACAATAGCTGCTGGCAGTGAGAACACACAGATTACAACAATTCCCAGATATCTTGTAGAAGTTAGACCCCCAATAGCTGCTGGGAGTGAGAACACACACTAACATGACAATATCCTCTCAAAAAACACGTGCTGGGTCTGCGAGGGACGCCTTATATAGTGTGCTGCGGGACTTAGCTCTGTGAGCCCATGATTGGGCAAAATTTGCCCAATCAGGACTCTGAGCCGAGATTGGCATAGTCTTGCACCTATCTTGCAGCTGACCTGTGGTCAGGTGCAAGGCTGTAGCCAATTACAATCTTCAGGCCAGTGGAAAAGTGCATTGTGGTCCATTGTGGGCGAACTCGAACCAAAGATGCAGAAATGTTCGGAGTTTGGCGAACAGCCGAACGGCCGATGTTCGATGCGAACTCCAAACAGATCAAACCGAACAGCTCATCCCTAGTCCACAGACTGCATGGGAACTCAAGATATGTGCAAAATAACAAGTCACCTGAGTGAGCTGGTGGAATTTTATGTTCAAGAAAGACTCAAGTAGAACCGAAACGTTGCCAAATGCTTCCACTAAATCTGCTGTAGTTCAAAGACTGAGGGCACTATTACGATCGTCACGCTAAAACGGGGACGCTAGGGAGAAAAACCTGCAGGTTTCTATTTGGCATCCTCATTTTAGTGTGAAATTACGCCTGCATCAAAAGCTGGCGTTAAGCCCCGGGATGTGTGTGGCACTGTTAAGCGCCGTCGCGAGCATCCACTACATGGAGTCCATAGGACTCCATTAAGGCTGATGCTGCCAGTCACATGACCTGCAGGATCTCACCTCGCGAGAGCCAGCAGATTGGAGTCGTGATCCCAGAGGGAGACTGGGGGACTCTTTCCCCCAGTCTCTCCCTGCTCCCTGCGGCCCGAGGAGGTGGTTGGAGCCGCCGTTCTTGCCGTGAGATGGGAGGTGAGTATGTGATTTTTTTGGGGAGGATTTTTGGCTGGTGCTGACGGATTCTGCAGCAGGGGAATCCATTAGCACCAGGTCCTGGCTGTGGTTAACTTTCGGGTTAACCGCAGCCGGACGGTAATTAGCGTATTACATTGTGCTAAAGCTAATTAAATCTTGCTCTCCCCATGTTAAGTATAGGGAGCGCAAAGTATAGTAATCTCGCGCTGAAAAGCGCAAGATCCAAATCGTTAACTTTTCTTTAGCCCGTTAACGTTTGGATTGTAAAATGGTGCGCCCGTGCTAGGGCCACCAATGCTAACGTTAATGCTCACACAGGTGAACGACAACATAAGCGTCAGGATTGAAATAGTGCCCGGAGTGTCCGGTCCGCTTTTGATGGTGGAATTTTACGGTCATACATCATTGTCATGATTATATATATATATATATCTCAAAAAAATAAAGGGAACACAAAAATAAGACATCCTAGATTTGAATGAATGAAATATTTTTATTAAATACTGTGGTCATTACATAGTTGAATGTGCTGACAACAAAATCACACAAACATTATCAATGGTAATCAAATTGAGCAACCCATGGAGGTCTGGATTTGGAGTTACACTCAAAATTAAAGTGGGAAAACAACACTACAGGCTGATCCAACTTTGATGTAATGTCCTTCAAACAAGTCAAAATGAGGCTCAGTAGTGTGTGTGTGGCCTCCATGTGCCTGTATGACCTCCCTACAACGCCTGGCCATGCTCCTGATGAGGTGGCCGGATGGTCTCCTTAGGGATCTCCTCCCACACCTGGACTAAAGCATCCCCCAACTCCTGGACAGTCTGTGGTGCAATGTGGCGTTGGTGGATGGAGCGAAACATGATGTCCCAGATGTGCTCAATTGGATTCAGGTCTGGGGAACGTACGGGCCAGTCCATAGCATCAATGCCTTCGTCTTGCAGGAACTGCTGACACACTCCAGCCACATGAGGTCTAGCATTGTCTTGCATTAGGAGGAACCCAGGGCCAACCGCACCAGCATATGGTCTCACAAGGATTCTGAGGATCTCATCTCGGTCCCTAATAGCGGTCAGGCTACCTCTGGAGAGCACATGGAGGGCTGTGCGGCCCCCTAAAGAAATGCCACCCCACACCATTAATGACCCACTGCCAGAGGCATAACTAGAAACCTCAGGGCCCAGGTGCAGGAACCATGACGCCCCCCCCCCCACCCTAGGCAAAAATATATTTTGTCCCCCTCCCGTCAACATGCATTGGTCCCGTCCAGGTCCACAATGTTGACTGACAGTGTCCCATTTTTTCCAGGTTCACTATGCCATCCTCAGTCCATTCCACATTTAATATAATGTGCACTATGTGTAACTCACAGAGCTCCACAGCAATAAAACTCACAGTAATGTGAAGTGCGTATCAGTGTAAATCACAGAGGTTTACAGCAACAAAACTCACAGTAATATAGAAACATAGAAACATAGAAAAAGGTCGGCAGATAAGAACCTTTCGGCCCATCTAGTCTGCCCAATTACATGGATACTTTACCTGGATTTATCTTTTGTTTAGGATAGCCTAATGCCTATCCCATGCCTGCTTAAATTCAATTACTGTTTTGGCCTCTACCACTTCAACTGGAAGTGGTGTGGTGTGTATGAGTATATCACAGAGCTCCAAAGGAAAACTCACAAATAAGTATAAAATTAATTAAAAAAATAATTATATATATATATATACACAGGATATAATACAGGCAGCCCCCAGGCGAGTGTGGACCCCCCCCCCGGACGCAAGGGCCCAGGTGCGGTGGCACCCTCTGTACCCCTGGTAGTTACGCCCCTGCCCACTGCCAAACCGGTCATGCTGGAGGATGTTGCAGGCAGCAGAACGTTCTCCATGGCATCTCCAGACCCTGTCACGTCTGTCACATGTGCTCAGTGTGAACCTGCTTTCATCTGTGAAGAGCACAGGGCCCCAGTGGCGAAGCTGCAAATCTTGGTGTTCTCTGGCAAATGCCAAACATCCTGCATGGTGTTGGGCTGTGAGCACAACCCCCACCTGTGGACATCGGGCCCTCAAACCACCCTCGTGGAGTCTGTTTCTGACCGGTTGAGCAGGGCTCTGGCAGTGCTCCTCCTGTCCCTCCTTGCACAAAGGTGGAAGTAGCGGTCCTGCTGCTGGGTTGTTGCCCTCCTACGGCCTCCTCCACGTCTCCTGATGTACTGGCCTGTCTCCTGGTAGCGCCTCCATACTCTGGACACTACGCTGACAGACACAGCAAACCTTCTTGCCACAGCTCGCATTGATGTGCCATCCTGGATGAGCTGCACTACCTGAGCCCCTTGTGTGGGTTGTAGACTCCGTCTCATGCTACCACTAGAGTGACAGCACCGCCAGCATTCAAAAGTGACCAAACCATCAGCCAGAAAGCATAGGAACTGAGAAGTGGTCTGTGGTCACCACCTGCAGAACCACTCCGTTATTGGGGATGTCTTGCTACCTGCCTATGCTTCCCACCTGTTGTCTATTCCATTTGCACAACAGCATGTGGACTTGATTGTCAATCAGTGTTGCTACCTAATTGGACAGTTTGATTTCACAGACGTGTGATTGACTTGAAGTTACATTGTGTTGTTTAAGTGTTCCCTTTAGTTTTTTGAGCAGTGTATATCATCGTATATATATATTATCACCATAAAGGACTGGTAATATTTTGTGTATATAAATTGAAAATACAAACACTGCTACCTAGACAAGCCCGATTTTCTGAAGTGTTCCAGGAAGTAATTAGAATGTGACTAGCCTTTCGGTCTTGTCTCCAGTAATGTCCTTTGAAGCCATGGAAGGTGTGAATGGGGAATGTAACTGCAGGATGGATAAATTGCCCATTTGTTCTGCTCAGCAGGCGGGGGTGCACTAGCTCATATTGAGGGGAAAAGCCAGTGGGAGCGGCACCGCTGTGACCAAAAGTGCATTTCAAAAGAAGCGAATATGCCCTTTGATAGCTAGAGACGATCTTGTGATACTTTTTATATCTTTGAATTAAATAAGAAGTAAACTGAGCATGCCCACGAAATAACAGGAAGGGGGATTCTGGGAAGTGTAGTGGGCGGGCTTTACTATCTATGGGCTGTACCTTGGAGGAGCGGGGAACATGCATATATTCTGAAATAAGCCATGCGGCTTTGCTTATTCTTGGGGATCAATCAAACAATTGAGGAATAAGGCCATCTCTACTAGAGCCCCTCCTAGTGGCTGATTGTCTAGTTTGTATTGTAAGTAACTATTATCTGCTGTTTTATGTAGGGGAGGGGGGGTTATGAGCAAAATCAGCACTTCCTTCTGGTTATTCCTTCATTAGATGGAAAACAATTCGATAGGCCTTCATTTGCCTTGCCAATTTACTATTCTCTCTGTGTATTCCCTGCCTGTTCTGTTTGCTTCCTCTTGCTACTGGTGTGCGCTGATTCTCACCATATACAGTAGCGCAGTACAAGTGCCTAAACATTGCTGACCCAGTTTTGTTATAGCTGCTGATGTAACTGAATAGATCGGGGATCTCTTCTGCATTACCAAAACCTCCACCACTGCACTCTTCCACAATACCTCAGAGGGGTTACGGTGTGAAGGCACTTGCTGCCACCAAAGGCACAATATTTGGGTGCACTGCCACTGGCGCCTATACCAGATTCATAGCATTTTAATATTTGACCGCCGGGTCCAACCCTGCACTCTTCCACAATACCACAGAGGGGTTACGGTGTGCCGAAATGAAAGGCCCAATTTTACAGCACCTATTGTTATTTTCATCCAAAGCCTGCATAAGTTTCACCATAATTTAGCCAAAAAATCACTAAACTTGTTCTGCGTGTCCTAAAACAGGGGCGGATCCGGGGGGGGCAACAGGGCAATTGCCCCCCCCCCGAGCCGTGCAGATGCCAGGCTGACCTCCAGAACTCAAATCACGATGTGTGCAGTGAATGCAGACATGGTGATTTGCAGAGGCACACACTGCGCAGAAGCACTGTGGATTGCCCCTCCCAGTCATGTGTCAGGGGCGTGTCACGTGGTGATCCTTTTCCCAATGACCATGTGGCTGAGCCTGTCTCCTTCCATGCCTGCCTGACAGTCACAGGAAAGGGCTGGATCTGAGGCTGCACTGAGCAACAGGGTCAGAGGAGAGAGGCTGGAGCCTCCATGCAGGGACACCAGGGAGCTAAGTAATGTGTCCCTGAGAGTTTGATCCTTCCTCCAGGGTGTATAACAAAGCTAGAGCTGCACAGTAATAAACCTCTCAGATATGAGTCTGTAAACTGCTCCTCTAGATTGTAAACTCCTGGGTGTCCTCTGCTCCTCTAGATTGTAAACTCCTGGGTGTCCTCTGCTCCTCTAGATTGTAAACTCCTGGGTGTCCTCTGCTCCTCCAGATTGTAAACTCCAGGGTGTCCTCTGCTCCTCCAGATTGTAAGCTCCTGGGTGCTCTCTGCTCCTCTAGATTGTAAGCTCCTGGGTGTCCTCTGCTCCTCTAAATTGTAAACTCCTGGGTGCTCTCTGCTCCTCTAGATTGTAAACTCCTGGGTGTACTCTGCTCCTCCAGATTGTAAACTCCTAGGTGTCCTCTGCTCCTCTAGATTGTAAACTCCTGGGTGTCCTCTGCTCCTCTAGATTGTAAACTCCTGGGTGTCCTCTGCTCCTCCAGATTGTAAACTCTTGGGTGCTCTCTGCTCCTCTAGATTGTAAACTCCTGGGTGTCCTCTGCTCCTCCAGATTGTAAACTCCTGGGTGCTCTCTGCTCCTCTAGATTGTAAACTCCTGGGTGCCTTCTGGTCCTCCTAGATTGTAAACTCCTGGGTGCCTTCTGGTCCTCTAGATTGTAAGCTCCTGGGTGCCTTCTGGTCCTCTAGATTGTAAACTCCTGGGTGCCTTCTGGTCCTCCTAGATTGTAAACTCCTGGGTGCCTTCTGGTCCTCTAGATTGTAAGCTCCTGGGTGCCCTCTGCTCCTCTAGATTGTAAGCTCCTGGGTGCCCTCTGCTCCTTTAGATTGTAAGCTCCTGAGTGCTCTCTGCTCCTCTAGATTGTAAGCTCCTGGGTGCCCTTTGCTCCTCTAGATTGTATGCTCCTGGATGCCCTCTGCTCCTCTAGATTGTAAGCTCCTGGGTGCCCTCTGCTCCTCTAGATTGTAAGCTCCTGGGTGCTCTCTTTTCCTTTAGATTGTAAGCTCCTGAGTGCCCTCTGCTCCTCTAGATTGTAAGCTCCTGGGTGCCCTTTGCTCCTCTAGATTGTAAGCTCCTGGGTGCCCTCTGCTCCTCTAGATTGTAAACTCCTGGGTGCTCTCTGCTCCTCTAGATTGTAAGCTCCTGGGTGTCCTCTGCTCCTCCAAATTGTAAACTCCTGGGTGCTCTCTGCTCCTCTAGATTGTAAGCTCCTGGGTGTCCTCTGCTCCTCCAGATTGTAAGCTCCTGGGTGCTCTCTGCTCCTCTAGATTGTAAACTCCTGGGTGCCTTCTGGTCCTCTAGATTGTAAGCTCCTGGGTGCCTTCTGGTCCTCTAGATTGTAAGCTCCTGGGTGCCTTCTGGTCCTCTAGATTGTAAGCTCCTGGGTGCCCAGCCCTCTGCTCCTCTAAATTGTAAGCTCCTGTGAGCCAGGCCCTCTGCTCCTCTAGATTGTAAGCTCCTGTGAGCCAGGCCCTCTGTAAATTCTCGTGAGTCGGGCTCTCTTGTTAAAACACCTTATTTTCTGTCAGTGCCCCTCCCGAGACTAGTCTCTGAATCCGCCCCTGTCCTAAAATGTCTCCTCTTTTCATATAGGCTGCCGCCCCAAGCAGTTGTTTATGAATAGATTAAAGGAAAACCATTTACCGTCATTTGAAATGTCATTTTTTGTTTTTAAATGTTTCTATACATCCTACAAATCCGCCACTTCACGGGCAGGTTATGGGGACCTCCTAGGCACGATATTTGAAGGAAATTTTTTGTTTTTATTCTTAACCTTTATTTCATGGAAAACTCACTGTTCGTTTAAAACGTTTTTTTTAAAACTTTTTGTCCTTGTGTAGCGCTGTGGTAAAATCTTGCTGTGGCAGTACCTATTTATGGCCACAAGATGGAGACTATCGCGATCAGAGATACTGGACATTGGGACTACAATGCCCGGCATGCTTTGCGAGAAGACAGGAAGTGGGTGGAGACTGGAGCCTTACATCCTCTGCCTCGTGAAGAACGCGCCAGAGCGCGCCAGGGAAGGAAAGAGAGCAGACGTACCTGAAGAGATCACGAGAGGGCCTAGGCCAGAGACCAACAGTGACCAAGAGAGACCAAGAGAGGATCACCCAAGCTGAGGAGAAGAAGACCCGCCGGAATCCAGGCATTGCTGCAGACCGGAGGAATCGAACGGAGAGCAGGCGGTGAGCTGGATAAGCTGTATGGAGTCAGACAACGGATCGGGCCGCTAGTATCCCCAGTCAAAATCGGGTGGAGAGACGTCCTGGGTCAGCGGAGCCTAAAGCAATCGTCGGATGGGTGAGAGGCCTCCAAGGCTGTTTTATTGATTAAAGGACGCTCTGCTGTTTTCTCTTTAAAATCCACAGGGCCCCAACTGACTAGTCGAAGACCTTCCTTTACTAAAACTCACTGGCCAGTTGAACAGTACCCGGGTACCACACACACATATACACTTTTCACATTCTGGGACTTAACTTGTGCAGGACTCATTTCCTTTTACGAATCGGAACGGGGGTTAAAGACAAAGATACGTTCCGAATACATTTTTCTCTTTTTCTCCGCTGCGCGTTTGCCGTAATACGAAGGGATTGTATGTTTGGGGTTTTTGCTACATGTCCCCTTTTCTGAACTATCGGGAAATTGCATTGCTTTTATGTTCGGTTACGAATATTTTATTTTCCGAAATACGAAGCCTCGTGTTTCGTTTCTTTTCCGCTACGCGTTTTACCGGGATACGAAAATACTGTAATAATACTTGTGAATACCGTGTCTCAACATCTGCTCAAATATTTTAGTAAACTATATAAATATAAAAACTCACAACTGTGTTGGAGTATATTTATTCCCTAGTGCGGGGAGACTGACCCGTGGTTCATTTTCAGCGGCTCCTCTGGGAGTGAGCGCTACACTTGTTTCCTGTCCCCCAGGGCACTACCCGGACCCCCATACACCTTTTATGGCAAATATCTCGCATATATGCCCTCTTGAAGGGCACTCTAAAAATCGAACTTTCGAGTCCCATTGACTTGCATTGAGTTTGGTTCGTGTTCGAGTTCGAACTCGAACTTTTGAAATTGTTCAAGTTCGAATGTGAACCGAACACAGGGGTGTTCGGCTTATCACTAGTGCCAACGTGAACAAGCAAGCATTGACTGTCGGGACTCCCATATCTGTTGGGTTACGCGATACGGGGGCTGAGTTCACTCTGGTACATCCAGAGTTAGTCAGCCCTGCAGACTTTATTCCTGGCAGGACTCTAGAGGTAAAAGGCTTTGGTGGGGTACATTCTGCGGTGCCAATGGCAGGGTTTATTTGGATTGGGGAGCGGGGAGAGGTCTGCGGGAGGTGGGGGTGTCTGAAAATACTCCTACAGATGTGTTACTGGGCACGGATTTGGGTAAATTGTTGTCACAGTATGTGCCGGAAAATGATGCTGGTGATTTACCAAAGCCCACTAGTAGCTCTACAGTGGGGAGGGCTGTGTGTGGGAGTGCACAACAGGATCCCTGGAAGGGAGGGCAGTTGATGGCATTGAGGCCACCTGCGCCTTCCCCAGGTGTGTCCAAGGTGTTGTGTGGTAGCATGAGGGGGCAGTGTGACTGGGAAGAAAGGCAGGGGGTGAGTGTGTGCCCGCCTGCACCTGAGTCAGCTGGTCCCCTGGACCCCGTGTGTGTAAAGACAGCAAGAGAGGCAGCGGTGCCCATGGTAGCAGTGTGCAGTGGCTGACTGACCCATCGGGCACTCGGGCGCTGCCCGAGGGCCCGGATGGAAAGGGGGGCCCGGATTGGCCCTGTGGTCCAGGCAGGGCCGGTGTCAGACATGCACCTGGTCTCCCATTTGATCGGGCAGCGTGTGGGATCAATCTCCTATGCCGCTCGATGCAGAGCATCTCCTGCCGTGCTGGATGTGTCCAGCACGTGCAGGGAGGGGGAGTCAAAGGAGTCCAGCCAGGAGACAGACCAGGATTCTAACCGAATCTGTGAGTATATAGCAGGCAGGTGTGTGTTTAAGCAGAGTGTGTTTATTTGAGCAGTGTGTGTGTTTGAGCAGAGTGGGTGTGTGTGTGAGTAGAGTGTGTAAGCAGAGTGGGTGGGTGTGTGTGTGCAGAGGGGGGTGTGAGCAGAGTGTGTGTGTGTGTTTGAGCAGAGTGTGTGAGCAGAGTGTGTGTGTGTGTGTGTGTGTGTGAGAAGAGTGTGTGTGAGCAGGGGTGTGTGAGCAGAGGGGGGTGTGAGCAAGCAGAAAGTGTGTGTGTGTGTGCACATGTACAGAGGGTGGTGTGTGTGTGCAGCTGAAATGGGCTGGGGAGAATTGAAGTTAACGGGGGAGAAATTTACTTGGCGGCTGTAAAGCTCTTTGATAAGCTCATACACACCGCACATTACTGTGAGTTTTATTTCAGTGGAGCTCTGATACGCTCATACACACTGCACATGTGAGTTTTATTGCTGTGGATTCCCTGATACGCTCATACACACCGCACATTACTGTGAGTTTTATTGCTGTAGAGCTCTGTATTGTGCAGTGTGTACAAGTGTATCAGTAATGTACAGTATCTTTATAAACCTGAAAAGTGATCGGCAGTTTCCCACAGTTGCAACAAGGATTTTCTGTGCTGCAGTCTTACGCTAGGGTCAGACAAATGTATTCTGTACGGACTGTGCGCCCGTGCACAACGGACATACTTTCAGACTGACGACAAGGTAGTGGCCACACGATCCGTTTTTGTGACTGACGTTTTGAAATAAAATTAATATGAAAAACCATTTTGTTCGTCAAAAATGCTCGACATCAAAAATGTAGTCCGTCTGACTACGTTCCATCACACACACAAAGCTATGAGGATGTGGCGGAACTTGGCGCATTACGCAAATCCGTTCTAGCGGTTTTACGTTCTTGACTAACTTGCGTCCGTTTGCCGCGTCCATTGTGCGTCCGCACTTCTGTGTGGATGTACTTTGTGTGTGTGGGTCTCTATTGATCATAATTGTTGTGACGGAACCGTTCTCTTCCGCCTGTCCTGACTCTTCAGACACCCCTTAGTTGTGGTCAGCCCAGCTACTGGGAGCGCTGTCCTCAGCGCCTCGAGCAGCTTGACCCGCCTGCTTCTGTTCCTCTGCCCTGGAGCCGTTAGGAATTTCCAGAAGGCCGCTCGGTGCCTTCTGATGTTGAATATATAGTGTAGCGTAGTTTGTAATAAAGACACCAGGCGCGGCTGTATGCTTTAAAACAGGATTCTCTCTCTCTGAGCTCTGAGAGTTCTCTGACTTTTTAATGAACAAAACGCCACCATTTCTGCTGAAGTCCAACAGTCATAATTTGCATAAATGACGCACCTCGTCCTACCAATATACTAATTACATTATGTCAGTTATTTACAATAAACATTCTTTACATTCTTTAGCCTTCAGCTGACACAACATTTGTATAATCCATTGTTCTAACACATCAGATTAAATACAAACACAATCACAGACTTCTTGAATTAAATATGCAGCTAGATAAGGGGAAAAGCCCTGGTGCATAAATTACACAGCAGTAAAGCTTGTTTACTGGCTATACAGAAACACATTTACCTACAGGAATATAAGTATATTTAAAACCAAAGCTATGCCATTTTACACTAAACTAATTTAAACTAAAACCAAACGATGTAAAATATATCTAAAATCACACAATATAAATGAACATAAAGTCTCTTGGGGTTTGAAGCATGGAGCGTTACATCAGCTCCATGACAATTGTATGCTACCACGGACGTTAAAATGTGTGGCAACACAGACGTGAACACTGCGCTTGTTTGATCCGAGCCTAAGGTGCAATGAGTGGGTAATGGCTGTTGCAGCAGAGCGGTAGCCATCTGTAAGTCTGGAGGGGGCACAATAAATCCCCCATTTCGCTGTAGGATCCCGAGTGGCTTTTCTTAACTTAGTAAAATAATTTAGAAAATTGTGTGTATAAATTAATTCTTTAACGCCGCAATGTACATGTCAGTTATGCGTGTTTTTTTGGGGGGTTGACCTTTTATGGGCAAGGCACAGGGGGCGCCCAGGATCTCTTATTGCCCAGAGGCCCCATTAGTTGTCAGTCCGCCCTTGGCAGTGGGTACCCGCTGGCAGTCTGCGGGGAGTAGGGCACAAGGCTCGTCTCTGCCGTGTGATGGTGTGAAAGGACCACGGGGTTGGGAGAAAGGGCAAGAGATGAATGAGGGTCTGCTTACACCTACACCAACCAGGTCTTTAGTGCCATATGAGAATGGTGTGAATCAGAATGCCTGGAAAGGATGGCAGGACACTGCGGTATGCCTACTAAGACCAGACTCGGGTGTGTCTGTGATGCCCATATGGTTGGGACCAGGGGCGGACTGACCCATAGGGCAATTGGGCACTGCCCGAGGGCCCGCGGGTCAGTAGTGGCCTGGTTTGGGACGACACTGTGGGTGCCCGCCGGTTTCCTCCGATGATCGTAGGGAGAAATTAAAATGCAGCCATGTGTCACGTGAGGGGCAGCACCAGTGTAATGTGCCTGCTCCAGATGACTGGGTTGCAGGCACGCTGCAGGCACCACCGCGGCGTACCGAGTGCGCCGCTGGCGGCATTTTAATTTCTCCCTACGATCATCAGAGGAAACCAGCGGGGGCCCACATTGTCACCCCAAACTGGGCCCCTATTGACCCACGGGCCCTCAGACAGAGCAGGTGAGAACCCGGGGGGGGGGCGAGCAATATATATCTGATGGGGCAATATAAGTCTGATGGGGCAATATATATCCATGAGTGATCTGCTGGGGGCAATATATATCTCATGGGGCAATATATATCTGCTGGGGAAATATATATCTGATGGGGCAATATATATATCTGCTGGGGCAATATATATCTGCTGGGGGCAATATATATCCATAAGTGATTTGCTGGGGGCAATATATAACTGATGGGAGCAATATATATCCATGAGTGATCTACTGGGGGCAATATATATCTGCTGGGGGCAATACATATCTGATGGGGCTGTATATATCTGCTGGGGGCAATATATATCCATGTAGCAGTTGGTCCCCTCTTGGGCCATCGTGGTGGCTTGGAACATGGAGTGTAGCCCTTAAGGCAGGTGAGCTACTGACTGGACACTGGACAGATCAATAAAACAGACTTGTTTCTCCAAAACCAAGGAGCACAAAAGCAGGACTGAATTGCCACTAAGCTCCGAAGGTTTCAAAAACGACAGATAACCCAGGACACGCTCAGAAATACAAACAATATATGACAGTAGATGAATTGTGCAGGCTGCAGGGCAGTCAACAAACTGACAGACTTGGCGAAACAGGAACTGAACTGCACTTCAGGACTATGCAGGAAACATATTGAGACAAAGGGACAAGAGTATCAAGGCAAACAGACAGACTATACTAAAGAGGTCCTTATAAGCGGCCTCTGAATATATACTAAACTAAGACAGACAAGGTACATGAAACATGAAACATACAAGAATGGTCATAAAGGCAGAGGTTGGCAACAGATCAGCATACAGAGTACCAGGAGTAAGCAGAAAAGGATCGTCAGGAAACATAGCCGAGGTCAAGACCAGAATACACTAGGACAAGAATGCTTTGCAGCAACACTGGGAACACACAGGACACAACCCACCATCAAACTCCACAAACCGTCAATGAGGCTCTGTGCTGCTGGGATATATATAGGGAGTGGGTCTGTGTGATTGGGCCATGTGACCCCAGACCAGGAGATCACATCAGAACCACAGAACAGCCTGAGATAGCACGGCCAAACACAAACACAGGGGAAAACCGACATGGAGGCCCTTCACCACCGGGGGCAAGGTCGAGACATAACAATCCATGAGTGATCTGCTGGGGGCAATATATATCTGATGGGGCAATATATATCCATGAGTGATCTGCTGGGGGCAATAAATATCCACGAGTGATCTGCTGGGGGCAATATATATCTGATGGGGCAATATATGTCTGATGGGGCAATATATATCCATGAGTGATCTGCTGGGGCAATAAATATCCATGAGTGATCTGCTGCGGCAATATATATCTGATGGGGGCAATATATATCCATGAGTGATCTGCTGGGGGCAATATATATCTGATGGGGGCAATATATATCCATGAGTGATCTGCTGGGGGCAATATATATCTGAAGAGGGCAATATATATCCATGAGTGATCTGCTGGGGCAATATATATCTGATGGGGGCAATATATATCCATGAGTGATCTGCTGGGGCGATATATATCTGATGTGGGCAATATACATCTGATGGGGGCAATATATATCCATGTGTGATCTGCTGGGGGCAATATATATCCATGTGTGATCTGCTGGGGGCAATATATACCCATGTGTGATCTGCTGGGGGCAATATATATCCATGTGTGAGCTGTTGGGTGCAACATATATATATGTGTGAGCTGCACATTACTGTGGGTTGTATTGCTGTGGATTCTGATTCGCTCATATACACTGCACATTACTGTGAGTTTTATTGTTGTGAAGCTCTGTGATACTCTCGTACACACTGCACATTACTGTGGGTTTTATTGCTGTGGATTCTGTGATACGCTCATACACACTGCACATTCCAGTGACATTTATTTCAGTGGAGCTCTGTAATGCGCAGTGTGTCAGGATTGTACAGTATCTGTTAAAGTGATCTGCAGTTTCCCACATTTTCCACAGGGACTTTCTGTGCCGGGTTGTAGCCTTAGCTGCAATGAGTGGGTGATGGCTGCTGCAGCAGTGCGGTGGCCATCTGTAAGTATGGAGGGGGGCACAATTCGCTGCTGGGTCCAAGTGGATTTTCAAAAAGGTTATTTTTAGGAGTTCAGAAATAAATTCTTTAGCACAATAATGTACATGTGGGTGTTGCGTTCTAGGTAGTGGGTTTTTTATGGGTGTGGCCTCCTGTGGGGGCGGAACAAGGGGGCCCCATGACCTCCTATTGCCCAGGGGCCCCATTACTTGTCAGTCCGCCCCTGGTTGGGAGCATGGGCAAAGGATGACTGAGGGTCTGCTTGCGCCTAAACCAACCAGGACTCTAGTGCCCTGTGAGAGTGGTGTGACTGTGGATCAGAATACCTGGGAGGGAATGGCAGAATATTGTGGTGTGCCTGCCTAGACCAGACTCAGGTGTTTCTGTGATGCCATGCAGTTGGGAGAGAGAACAAAGGACCAAAGTAGGTTCCTTTGTGGCAGAACCAACTGGGTCGGGGGTGCCAGAGCAGAATGGTGTGGATCGGGATGCCTGGGATGGGCAGGATACCGCGGTGTGCCAGCCTGTGCCATGTGTATCTGAGACTGTGCGTGATGCCGAGCACATGCTGTGTGGTCAGAAGGACAGACCTAGGGTGAAAGAGTGTTACCCAGTGCCTGAACCATCCAGGTCGGCGGTGCCATGTGAAAGGAGCAGAACATCCTGGACAGGCAGGATACTGTGGTATGCCAATCTGTGTCGTGTGTGTCTGAGGTTGTGGGTGGCAAGCTGTGTGGTCAGGAGGAAGGGTCTTGGGTGGACGCGTGTTGCCCTGTGGCAAAGTCAACCAGGTCCCCAGTCCCACAGGAAACTGGTACTGAGCAACCTCCCTGGGGAGGAGGGTGGAATATGGCTGTATGCCCATCTGTTACGGAGCAAGGCGTGCTTGATGTACTGTGTGATCCAGCGAGGAAACTGTGCATTGGGGGAAGGGCGGAGAGTGAGCGTGTATAATCCTGTGCCCCAACTGTACGGTTCCCCAGACTCTGAATGTGCGGGGACAGTGAGGGAGAGAGAGGGGGAGGGAGCGGGTCCTGGTTTGGCCCCCGTGACCTCCCAGCCATCTGCTCAGATCCAGGTGCGATGCCTGACTCCATCGGCAGATGCAGAGGAGACGTTTGCAGGGGGGCAGACTGAGGGGGACACCGGGGAGCGTTGCCCTTCACCATGCTTTTCCATACCCCCTGCTGTAAGAATGGCTCTGGAGCAGGCAACTGTTTCTGAGTATCATGCTGGCTGTGAGACTGAGATGCAAGGTGAAAGCGATCACTACCTGTTGCTCTACCTCCTGCCCCAAAAGGTGTACTGGGGGGGCTGCAGAAGCACAAGGGCTTCTCAGAGTCTGTGCCGTGTAGTGGGTGCTGCGTGAGTGGCCCCCTCTCACCGGCTTGGGAGGTGGGTTAGAACTGTGGGGTCACCAGAGGCCTCCATGGTGAATTGTGTGACGTGGCTGAGAGACTGAGTGCAAGCTTTGGTGGGGAAAGTGCATGGTCATCTATGCGTCACCCACTCCGTACCGAAGCAGGAGGGTGACGCAGATGCCACCGGAAGCCTTCAAAAGGCCAGGCAGGAGGCACTGGTACTGTCATCGGTGAGACAGAACCAAATGCGTGCTGCCTGGGAGGATCCATTCCCTGTAGCAACTCCATGTGGTTTCCCAGGTGCAAAGATAGCAGACCCGTTGTAAGACGCAAAAGAGAGACATGGAAGTCTCCTCCCACTGCATCTCTTATTAAGGGGAGGTGTCACGATTATATATATATATATATATATATATTATCGCCATAAAGGACTGGTAATATTTAGTGTAAATTGAAAATACAACGCTGCCTAGGCAAGCCTGATTTTCTGAAGTGTTCCAGGAAGTAATTAGAATCTGAACAGCCTTTCGGTCTTGTCTCCAGTAACGTCCATTGAAGCCTTGGAAGGTGTGAATGGGGAATGTAACTACAGGAGGGAAGAAATTTCCCATTTGTTCTGCTCAGCAGGGGGGGTGCACTAGCTCATATCGAGGGGAAAAGCCAGTTGGAGCGGCACCGCTGTGACCGAAAGTGCATTTCAAAGAAAGCAAATATGCCCTTTAATAGCTAGAGACGATCTTGTGATACTTGTTATTATATCTTTGAATTAAATTAAATAAGAAGTGAACTGAGCATGCCCACGAAATAACAGGAAGGGGGATTCTGGGAAGTGTAGTGGGCAGGCTGTACCATCTATGGGCTGTACCTTGGAGGAGCAGGGAACATGCATATATTCTGAAACAAGCGATGCGGCTTTGCTTATTCTTGGGGGGTCAATCGAACAATTGAGGAATAAGGCCATCTTCTACTAGAGCCCCTCCTAGCGGCTGATCATCTAGCTTGTATTGTACGTAACTAGAATCTGCTGTTTATCTCCTTTTTATTTTTCTGCTTGTGTGTGTAATTATTAATTATCATACCTATTTTTTCTGTAAAAAAAGCACTGTGATCAATTTTTCTCATCATAGTAAATATAAAACTTATTAAGATCTGCTTCTGCCTGATATTCAACCCTCATAACCGAAGGACTGGATTAATCCAGGGGTTATTTTAGCTTGGATCGGTCTACCAAGAGTGAGTTGGAGTGAAGTCAGTCGTTTGAACTGTCTTCTGTTTTCGGGTGTGTAACCAGAATCTCAGGTCTAGTCTGGTTTAGAGATTAGGCATCCGGGATACACCTATTTGGGGGGGCCTGTGGTGGCAGTGTGGATACAAGTGAAGTGGGTGCAGGGGATTGTATGCAACGTAGTCATCATTCCGGGTCGAATGCAGACGGATAGTGAGTTGTACTCCTATGTCCACTTCATCACGTTGTGTGCCCTTCTGGAGTGAAGGCGTTGACGTGACAGGCAAGTGTGGGCAGGGCATTGTGGGCCACAGTCATTATTCCGGGTCTAGTATAGACGGATACTGCTTTTTAACCCAGTGGCCTCCTCGCCGCGTGTGCATGACAATCATCACTATTCCTCAAATATTTAAAAATTATAAGGCTCACACCCCTAAAAACTTAAGAAAAAGATTGTTTTGGGAGGCTTTGAAGAAATAAAATTAATAGAGTATGGAATTCAGCGCAGCCCAACGTCTACCCATTCTACTAGAGATAATTGCTAAACTGTTATATAGAGCGTGGAGCACCCATCAGCATTGGGTCAGTGTTCGTGTTTTATACATAAAACGGGAAGCCTACTGTACCTACTACCCCAGCATGCCTGTCTGAGAATGATTGGTGTACAATTTGAAGCATGCAGTGAGGCCCTGGAAAAATTGCAGGGAGACAGTATATTACAAGAGAGCTGTACACGTGTCACACTCTATCCAGCATTGCACGCCTAAGAGTAACAGGTATCTCATTCCTAGTTCAACCCTAAAAAACCCTGCCTAAACCACTTTGACAAAAATACTGATACCTCTACAATTGTACCCAAACACTATGATCTGCAAAGCACTGTTCAGTTGGAGTGATAAAAGAGCCACTTGAATTATAATTTGTGGGATTGTTTGTGTAAAATTATACACTATCCCGATTGATGCATTTTGAATATGTTCCCTATGTATATTCAAAGGTTCATTGAAATGTGCCAGGACATGAGGTGCGGGGATGCAGGAACGAGCCCTGGTTGGGGGAAGAACGCACACGATTATAATCACAATTCAGAAACACAGTAGGACTGGAGCTGGATACACTGGGCAGGAGGCCGAGGCAGGACTAGAGCTGGACACAGTGACGTGGCAGGAGCGGAGCTGGAAACACTGGGCAGGTGGCTGAGGCAGGACCAGAGCTGGACACTTGACAGATGGCTGAAGCAGGAATGGAGCTGAAGACAGTGAACAGATGGATGAGACAGGAATGGAGCTGGCCACACTGGCCAGATGGATGAGAAAAAGAACATGACTTGTCAGACAGCGGCATGGAAGTACTACAGGAAGACAGTCACTGGAAGGCAGGTACACAGGTGGAGCGTTTACATGAATAGCAGGAACCACAGCAGACAGCTAGAGCCTGGCACAGACAGGCAATCAAATTTCACAGACTGCACCAGGAATCTGTACAAAAATGCACAGGAGCTGGGGAGAAGGGCCTTGGCCTTAAATAGGGAGGACCAAGATCCTTTGCAGGATAGAGTGATTCCACCTGCGACTCTCTGGTTGGAAATCACGGATGGAACCCTCAGGGTGAAACTTGCACACAGGTAGGCAGGCAGGCAGGCATAAAAGAAAATCAGGAGCGGATACATGTCTTCAGATGTCATCGTGACATGGGGCTGGTTTCATGACAAAATTTAAACACTTCGCTTGACAAGTATCTTAATTTATTACACACTACCACATGTTTTTGTATTTAATCCACATGTTTACAGCAAATATTTAATCGTCATTTATAATTTATGTATGTTACAGGATTTTTGGTTTCTGGTTTTAGCAATCAACATTCATCCCAGGAAAATTTCATATTCAGTGCTGACATTCTCTCACTGTAAATTTTATCCATGGATTCTTGTTGGGCTGTAGTGAAATAGTTTTTCCAATCTCCAACAACTCCTAAAAAATATAAAATTATAAGTCTTAGTTCTTCTATATATATTTTTACATGACATGAAAAATGCACATAGTAGCCCACACACAGACATCCAGGGTGCTTCGGGGTTATTTTTTTTACTCTAATTTTTATTTGAAAGCAAATAAAATAACAAGAACTATAAGTCGCACAATACAATTTTTGTAAATAAGAGGAGGCATGGAAAGAAGGGTAAAAGGGTTGCCCAAACTCCAAATGGAGTAAAATAGGTAATAGTGAAAACGATAGGTGTAAAAAGGTTTGGGAAGCCAAAGACAAGAACTTTGGAAAAGTAATAAGCCACATCCCTGTAACACACCTCTCCAAACACTAGCCCCCCCCCTTTCCCCCGTTTTAGTCCGATCCCATTTGGTCCAGTCAGGGAGTCCAGATTTTGTAATAAGAAGGCAAAGTATGGTTAGATAAGGCCGTCAGTTCGTCAGTAAGCTGCACATCTCTAATCCTGGAGTAGATTTTAGAGAAAGAGGGGGTCGATGGGCAGTTCCAGCATTCAATTGTGGTGGTTTTGCGCTAAATCGTAAGTACATGTGTTAACAAAACAATACACTTTGCGACATATCACATGATAAAACATATAATCAAAAGATACTTAAATTTATGATAGGAGTCAACCTTGAATTCGGGAAGTAGTGTCTTGTAGTTCTCACTGGTATTGTCCAAAATGAGATTGCCTCCCAATAAAGAAAACTGTATAATTCAGAGGTCTCCTCAGTCGATAGATGTCCATAAGGATCTTAAGCAGCTTTCAATATGACATTGGTGGGAGAGGTTTCCTGGTTAGCAGGGTCACTCTGTTGGAATGCAGTCGTTTGTATTTGTTCAGTGTGTATGAATGCAGAAATATGCAAAGCATGAAGGGAGAGCACAGGCATCAGAAACGTAGCGAATGTTCGGAGGAGCATGAAGGGGCCAATGGCTGTAATTGAGCTGTCTGGAGACACAGCACAGAGCAGGAACGTTTAGAATCACAGGGATGATTCCAAACAGCACATGGAACTGGTAAATATCTTTAGAAAGCAAACTTACATTAGAAGGCAGTGTTGGCTGCATACTGTAGGCTAAAACCAAGGGGGTGGGGACAAAGGGGTAAATCATTAACCCATCATGGCCCCTACACAGTGAGTGCCCAAAAATGTACCTTCTTTCCTATGGACAGCACCTGCTGCTGGAAGTCAGAGAAATGCCTTTCGTTGCAAAAGCACTTTGAACGATCATTTCGGTTTAATTAATCTTAACCGATTGAAACCCTGAAGGCTGTCGAACAGGACCCTCAGCCTTGACAGCTGTCAGGGCTGAGGGTAACCCTCCATTTTCAAGAGCTATCAGGGCCTCCAAGGAACAGGTCCGGAGGGGACACTCAGCACATCAGCAGTTAATTAAATTAATGTATTAGAACGTAACTGGTGGGCGCAAAGGAATGCTCTGGAGTCTTTTGCGCCCACCAGTTACGTTCTAATTTTTTTATATTCCATGGTGTGGGGGAAACCACTATTTGCTGGTGTGGCATTGGAGTTGGGGTGATTACGGCGTGTTGTGTGGCGCTTACCATCGGTTTCACGATAATTAAATGAATGTGGTTGAGGTGGATAGAGTATCAATGAGTATTCTCAGTTTTACATAATATTATAAGTAACTCTGTAGAAGGTATGTTTTTCTTGAATGCAAATTCATAATGTATTGCTGCTTTATATTAGTTAGTACTTTGTATACCTTTCCTAATGAAGTTGCTGTTCTTCTTCATGATGGATTCCGGAGCTAAACTATGGTTGCACATTTTGTTGTCTTTCATAACATTAAAGCTGGAATGCTTTACCACCATGTCAATTGCTTCTTCACTTAATTCCTTCCCAAGGAAATTACATATCTTCTTTACTGTCCCTCTGTGATCCTAAAGTTATAGAGGACACAAAACAGGATGGAATCAAATCTATAAAACATGATGGGCAGAAAAAAATACTATCAGAGAAAATGTATGGCATTATGTCACAATCAAGTATTTTGTACAGGAACAATGTTAAGCTCCAATAATACTTTGACTTGAGCCCAAATAATCATCCTACCTGGCTATTCTGGACCCCAGGGGCATATGCAAGGAGTGAACGTCACATGCAAGAAATGATTGAAGTCAGCTTAACTAGTTGGGCCATATTACATTGATAACACTAACGTTAGCACTCACCTGTGTGAGCGTTAACGTTAGCTGTGGTTGCCCTAGCATGGGCGGACCATATTATAATCCGGACGCTAACAGGTTAAAAAACCTGTTAGCGATTCGGATATTGTGCTTTTCAGAGCGATGTTACTGTACTTTGCGCTCCCTATGCTTAACATGGGGAGTGCATAGTGTTAATTAGCGTTAGGATTACAAAGTCCTAACGCTAAATACCGTCATGCTGCGTTTAACTCAAACATTAACCACAGCTAGGACCTGGTGCTAGCAGATTCCACTTTTGCAGAATTCGTCAGCACCAGCCGAAAATAAAACCAAAAATCACATACTCACCTCCCATCCCACGGCGAGAACAGCGGCTCCATCCGCTTCTTCTTTCTGCCAAGAGCAGAGAGGGACTGGGAAAAAAAAATCTCCCCAGTCTCCCTCTGCAAATCACTACACCGACCTGCTGGATCTCGTGAGGTGAGATCGTGCAGTTGCGGAACTACCAGGGTTGCAGTGGTCGCACTTGCAACCGGGCCCTGGCATTCCGCCACTGGAGGGGGGCCCAGGCAGCCACTGGATTTCAGCACTATTTTTTTTTTTTCAAAACCGGTACCTGGGAGCAGCGCTGCCGGCTGACCGCACCCACGCACACATGCGGCCAGTTCTGGCTCCATTGAGTGGCTGTGTGTGCAGGGATCTGATACTGGATGTCTAATTACTGAGGGTCTGATAACTGGGGGTCTGATAACTGGGTATACATGTATCAGGGGCCCGCGCGGAGTGTGCGCCTTGAAGACATGGGGCGCATTGGTACGCCCCGCTGCCTTCAATGGCCTGCCTCGGCCCCTCCCCACAGCCAGCAAGCCCTTCATGGATCCTTGCACTGGGGCAATGAGGTTTCTAGTTACGCCTCTGCTGCAGGTCATGTGACCAGCAGCGTTAGCCTCAATGGAGTCCTGTGGACTCAATGAAGAGGATGCTCACAGCGGCGCTTAATGCTGCCGCAAGTATCCAGAGGCTTAGCGCCATGTTACAGTGCAGGCTGCTGGATTAGCGCCTGCACCGTAATATTGTGATAAAGAACAGAGACGCCAAGGAGAAACCTGCAGGTGCAGGTTTTTCTCCTTAGTGTCCCCGTTTTAGCGTGATGATCATAATATGGCCCGTCCTCTTTTGAAAGCACACAAAGTCCTTTATATTTTTCTTCCCTTTATTGAGAAAGTAACAACTAATTAAGGTGTCTTGTGGGTAGAGAAAACGTCTCTGATGAAGAATGATTTGCTATGGGAGGAAGATCGGCAGAGAGAGCTTCTCTGAAGGTATGCTTTGTTATGAGAGGAAGGTAAAACAGAATGCAAATGCCCAATATAAAATGGGATGCTACTCACAAGCCTCCATAGTTAGAATGAAGAAAGGGAAGCTTTGCTAAACAGGAAAAGGAAACTGGGCCAAATTAACTATGCAAGTTAGACAGGGAGAGTGGACTAATCCATCCATTCTAAGTAAAGGCATAGGAGGGAAAACAAATAAAGAATCTGGTTCCATGATACTCCCTGTCTGGTATCTGTAGATACCACTATTATTAACTATGTAGTACATGTGAGAAAACAAGATAACACATACATCATGTACACAAAACAATACGATAACAGATCGAAACCGCGTTTTTCAAGTTTCTTCCAGCAATTGGTGTTAGGGTGCATCGTTCAGGAAAGCTGAATGCATGACCATGTATCCCAGAATAGGTGATCAGTCCTTTTCTTTGTTGTAATCCACTTTGGTAATTAAAAGGATGGTCTCTCTAATGGGTCTAGTAAAGGTTTTCACAGTCCCTTGTCGGAAAATTTTACTTCGACCTTGCAGAGCTTTTCGTCTGCACTTGCAATAGATGTAATAATGAATGAGATGTGTGATGTTTAGACAGATTCCCTGTCTGTCTCAGTTTTCCAGGTTGGGAGTGGTTCTTATGCCACTCCCCTCTTCCCTGCTGCAGTGCATGCTGGAGAAGGAAGCTGTACCAGTCACAAGGAAGAACACAGCTTTCTGATCTGTAGCAGAGAGCAGCCATGCTGGGAGGTGTTTAGGCACAGAATATATATGGGAAACCTGTCCTGTTATTATAGCACAGACAATCTGATACTGAACAGAACCCTTCTGAGAACGGTTTTATATGAGGGAGTAATAAACCTTCCCTGGTTAATCATGACATCTGGCCTGTGTGTAAGTTCCTGGACAATACTCACAGAAATACATACAACACCTAATTGCATGCCCACACCTTTGGGACATAAGAAGCATATGCCATTCGATATGTGGTACCTGCTTGTCTCATAGTAGCAGGACATCTCCCTCTTGAATTTTCTGTTTGCTGTCTTGCCATTAGCGGCATTCCTGAAGTGTCACAAGATACTCGTGCCTCCAACGTTCCCGAAAGGTGTTAAAGCACAGCACCGGTCTTCATTGAAGTCCCCGCCTGGAGTGGGGATTACTCCTCCCTTCTATGTAAGGAGCATTAATGGGGTCAGAATGCTTGGTCGATTCTGGGTCTGTAGACACTAGAGTTAAAGGTCTTGTTTCAAAATCTCTTTTGGGATCTTCGAGTTCAGCCATTAGACAAGGTTGACGTTCTGCCATTTGACTGTCAGGAACATTGGTCCTGTAAGCTATGATGTATCCTGTATTTGTACTGTAGGCACTGATCTAGTCGCAATACCTGCAGGGTTCTGATCTCTATGCACGTGGCGGAGTCAACTTCCTAATCCTTTCTACTCGATTTGCTACACATATGTAGAATCTTCTTTTCGTATTGCATATGTAACTCAACACCACTTTACTGTCAGTGTAGAACCTGATAGCGTACAGCTTGCAGTCTTTCATTTTCAATGAGTTCAGCCAGCTTTAGTGCCAAAACTGCGTCACAAAACTCGAGTCTGGATACGGTATAGTCGGGTTGTGGTGTCAGCTTAGCCTTGCCTAGGGTGAACCTGGTATGGCGTTCTTCACAGGAACAACGGATCTTTAGCTTCTTGGCGATACTGCGGAATTCATTTGTGAACTGGATGGCAAGCTTTCTGGTGGGTGTGAGAATAAGCACCCTCTAATTCTTCCTCTGACTGGAGGTTGCTTGTCTTAGTTTAACATTTCCACTACAGGAATTGCAAATGAAAAGTTCTTTCCTGTAACTGTGCAAGCCTGGACCACCACATCTTTACTGCTGTATAATGTTTTAGTTTGAATTGGTAATAGGCAAGTAACTTAGTAGCAAGTAGCTTTGAGATTGTTTATGGTTTCTTTGTAAAAAGGAAAATTCTCAAGCTCATGACTGTGCCCACGTCCACTTTTCATAAAGCTGTTGCTTTTCATCTCTTGTAGGCAGCACGCCAACTTGTCCCTAGATACAGGAAGCAATGACCCATCACTGCCATTAAAGACTGGGTTGCACAAGTAGAGGAGATATCACATGGAGGAGAGAGTTGCATCTCAGGACAACAACCTCCCGACCTTTGATCCCACATGGTTTTACTGGACCCAATTTGCCTCCTTCGTCTTGCTCGGTTGAAGATTAACGTTGGACTGTGGGATTGCGGTGTCATCCTGGTAAGTCATCCACCACAGCACAGCCCTCGCAGCCAGCAGAGGTGGGAGATTAATTGGTTTGTGTCTCTTATGCAGCAGCTAATCTGCGGTTCTGGTGGACTGTTATCTGGATATGTGGATGAAGATGGACCTGCGAGTTGGGTCTCCTGCGGCTGCTGATACAATGGGGTTTCCGGAACTTGGAATAGGGCTTATTGCCTTTTGTAGCTAGCCAGGCGTCTGCAAAAGATGTGATACATGCCCCCTCCTCCCCCTTTTTTCCCCTCTTTTTCTTTTCTCTCTCTTTCCCCTTCTTTCTGTTTCTGTTCTCTGGATTTGCCAGTGTGTCCCTTATGCCTAGGGATGGGCTGCCGGTTTGATTCGAACATGAGTTTGAATTGAACATTGGCTGTTTGGGCGTTCGCCGAACGGCAAACTTTTCAGGGTGTTCGCTGTATGTTCGCCCACAATGCACTATGTGCTGGCCTGAAACTGTAATTGGCTACAGTCTTGCACCTGACCACAGGTGCAAGACTATGCCAATCAGGGCTCAGTACACAGAGTCATGTCCCGCAGCCCACTATAGAAGGCTGCTGACAAACTGCAGCCCTATGTAGTGTGTTGCAGGAGTGAATCAGAGAGGAGAGATTTGTGATTGTTCTATGTGCAGAGAAATAGCAGCGAAATACCAGAGATCTGTATATCTTAAATCTATATATCAGAGTTAATCTGTATATCTCGAATCTATATACCAGAGTTGTATCAGAGTTCTGTGTATCTCGAATTTATATAACAGAGTTTTATCAGAGTTGTTGTGTATATCTCATATATCTACCAGATTAGATCACTGGCCAGAATTTAGCCAATATGCTATGGAGCTACTAGGTTGCCCTTCATCCAGCGTGCTTTCTGAAAGGACATTCAGTGCCACTGGAGGTTTTGTCACAGACAAAAGAGTGCTTCTGTCCACCGTCTCTGTAGACCGGCTAACATTTATAAAAATGACTTTTTCCTGGATCAGCAGCAGCGATCACTCCCCTGATGCTTATCTAAATGAATAGATCGGGGATCTCTTCTGCATTCAGAATACTTCCTAGGCTGCTTACACTTGTGGGAGATGAGTATTATGCATTCCTCAATTTAGATTCTCGGTGTCGTGCACCAACAACTAAGACACAATTTTTCTTCACTTGAAGGTGACAAGTGCATATCATTTCAACATTTGACCGTAGGGTCCAACTCTGCATTTTTCCACAATACCACAGAGGGGTTACAGTGTGAAGGCACTAGCTGGCACCAAAGGCCCAATTTTAAAGATCCTGTTCTGTTACTTTCATCCAAAGTCTGCATAAGAGGCAACATAATTTAGCAACAACAAAAAAGTCACTAAACTTGTTCTGCATGTCCTAAAAGGTCTCCTCTTTTCATACAGGCTGCCGCCCCAAGCAGTTGTTTATTAATAGATTAAAAGGAAAACCATTTACAGTAATTTGAAATGTCCTTTTTCTCTTTTTAAATGTTTCTATACATCCTACAAATCCGCCACTTTACGGACAGGTTACGGGGACCTCCTAGGCAGGATATTTTAAGGAATTTCTCATTTTTACTCTTACCCTTTATGTCATGTAAAAATCACTGTTCCTTTAACCCTTTCGCTGCTGAGCCATTTCACACCTCTGTGCGGAGCTCATTTTAACCGGTTTCGCTCATCATGTTTAAACGCGATTTGAAGTCACATTCTATTACACAACCCAGACATATTATATATCGTTCTTCTCGGCAGACTCATAATATATCATTATTATATGTATACGTCCTATCCTGCCTGAATACTATAACAAAAAATGCAATCAGAATGTAATTTTCAATCTACATGGTGTAAAGTGTTTTTTTTTCACATTTTATCATGTGAGCCTTTGCGGTTATATTTTCTATGGGGTGCGCTTGTTAAAAAAATTAGAAATGGGGACTCGTTACATTTTTTGGGGAAAAATTACTTGTTTTTAGCAAACGCCCCCACAGAAAAAATCGTTAGTGCAGCATCATTGTTCACATTATAATGGAAATGAGAGAAATATTGCTGCATTAACAAAACAAAAAAATATATTTTTTTTCATGGTCATGTTTGGAATCATTGGAAAGGCCATTAACCCCTAGCTGCCACGGACCCGGTTCCAGTATTACTATCCAGGCTTCTAAAGGACTGTGGGATAGTTTTGGGCTAGTGGGTGAGCCATCTAAGACACCCATTAGGAGCCACCATTGAGCCTGGACAGGCTTTGAAAAGCGTGAGTTGAACCATCCACTCTTATTTTTATATATGGTTAATTGGACTTCACTATTGTTTCTATTTAATTTTTGTCTCTTAGACAATATATGGACTTGTATTCCTGCATACAGAATATTGTGTAAATGCCAACCTTCCTTTTATGACCAAAATACGTAAGGAGTTTTTGATATATACTTCCTCCGGCACACGGGGCATTGGTTTTTCCTTTTAATGTTTTTAGGAGTTCTTACAATTTGTATGGAATGCGAGCGCTGGGCACCTTTTTCTAAATTTTTCCTACAAGTTTGTTCACAGGGCTTCCACATTGTCTGGTCCACTTGCCTTGTCAATACATCACCTACTATCACCCAACCTAGAGCGATTCTTTGGTTGCATGGGACATTATAGTTCCCATTCTGTTGTTCATAGACTTTATGAGCTCTCATGAGGTCTTTGTCGAGTCTCTGGACGCTTTCATCTAGTAGTGGAATGTGACTAGCTATCGCCTCGAGACAAGGGTGGTAGCGTCCCATGTCTGGCGTTGAGATTTCGCTCCTATCTTCCGCCATGTGATTACACTCGATGAGTGTGAGGAGTGGCATCTCTACCTTACCATCCATGGGACACATGATATAGCCATTTACTCTCCTTCCTGTTGTCTCTATTTGCCCTGCGAACATGTGGAGCATGTAGGGGGAGGCTTTATCCTGTATGTTGAACAGGTTAAAGAATTCTGACCTTACCAATGATCGGTTGCTCTGGTCGATGACTGCATACATTCTAATAGCTTTTCAAATTGACAAGATCTACCATTACCTCCTTCTCCACAAATCTCTGTGCATTTAGAGGTTACCAGTAGGGGAAGTATACTAGCCTCTTCTTACTCTCCGTCCTGCCTTGTCACAAGGTTAGAGGTATTGATCATTTTAGGCTTAAATGTCTCTGTGTGTAAGGCTGTCACAGTTACACTCTTTGGATAGGGTGTCATGTAGAACCACAGCATTTAAAGCAAACTCCTAACTCCCGGAATAAGTTTTTGCACTCCTTTATGAACTTCATTCTGGACCCAATACATTTTTCGGAGCGGATGTGGATTTTTATGTATGGGACACTGTTGGAGTCCCTTGATTTCTTGTCTCCAGCGGATGACTGGTCGAGGCTTGTGTCCGTTGTGTGGGGGACACCTCTGTTCTGTGAACCGAGTTGGATGTTCTAGGATTGGTATGTCACGCCGTTGGTGTCCCCTCAGGCTGCTTGCACTGGATGCGGTTTGTGTATCCACAATGAAGCTGGGATCTTTCTTTGTGTGGGCCGCTTTGTGAATGAAGCACAAGAAGAAAGAAAGGGTAGGCAACCCGCTTCTCCCTTTTGTATTTGGAGAATTGTGAAGTTCATCTTTCTTGGAGGTTGTAGGGTAGCTTCTCCAAGATTGGTCTTAAACATGCATGATTAAGGCACTTCGCCAAAACATTGCATGAATCCAGTGCCTCTGAGGCCGTTCCAAAATAAATATATTTGTATATCATTAAGTTCCTGGTGTGGCCCACTTATTTTGAACATTTATATAGCCACGCAGAGAGTGGGCCCAGTAAAAACAGGGGAGTAAAACTGTTGCTGTATGAAGCTGCTTGCTTGAAGTTCCTGAATCTCCAGAAAGCCTTGTCACTGTAGGTTGTTCTTAGCATAGGAGCTGTATTAAACTGAAGCTTTGTGTGCTGATTCATGAGGCACAGCTTCTTTTTTACTACTTGTTTGTATTTCCTGAACCTTCCAGAAAAGGCCACTGTAGCTTGTTCCTTGCATAGGAGCTGTGTAAAGTTTAAACTTTCTGTACTGATTCTGAGGTACAGCAATCTGTTTTGCTAGGGGCAAAGTAATCAACTGAATTACAGGAGCTATGGGTGGACTCTTCCCTACCAAGACTGGAGCAGCAACAGGCCCCACAGGACACTGGCTCTGATGATACCAATAAGGGAGTCCTTTCCAAATGACCCTGGAAGGGCTGGAGTACTTTGGCAGGCAAGAGCATTGCTCCAGTTTTATCAGGCACCCATGCTCTGCAATGCTTGAGGTTCTCATGTACTGGACAAGTACAGAACTGTTGATAGAAATGGCGAGGATGACCTTATTGTGGTCAAACCCTGTGAGAAGGATGACATGGAGCTCGTCACACATGCCGTTAGGGCTGAGCCCCTGATCTCTTCCAAGGTGCCGGATTTTGATCTAGAATCAGATGCCAGTAGACTTGTGCACCGATTTTTTTTCGGTTCTCGTCTTTTTTCCAAGCTATACATAGAAACATAGAAAATGTTGGCAGATAAGAACTTTTCGGCCCATCTAGTCTGCCCAATTACATGGATACTTTACCTGGATTTATCTTTTGTTTAGGATAGCCTTATGCCTATCCCATGCCTGCTTAAATTCAATTACTGTTTTGGTCTCTACCACATCAACTGGAAGGCTGTTCCCCGCAGTGTGCGTATTCATATGCTGCATTAATTCTACTGCGCAGAGAGGCGCTTGTTCCCCGCAGTGTGCGTATTCATATGCTGCATTATTTATATTTATTTTTTTCGTTTTAAATCATTTTATTTTTTCTGTTTTTTTTGTAGTTTCTGATAATTTTGATTGGCTTTTTTTCCATTTTAAAACCTTTTATTCTGGTTTTTATTTTTAAAGTCGGACCATTTGGGTCAGTTTTGGGTTTTTTAAATCGTTTTGTTCATTTTTGTTCCTTTCATACCATTTTAATATGATTAAATAAAGTTGTGCAATGCATATCCATAAGAAAAAACGGATCTTTATTTAATAAAAAAAAGATAGAATCGGCAGAATTACCGTATCGACAGAATTATCTGATGATTGGAAATGATAAAAATTTACAGAATCAGCGATATAACCGATAAATACGATGTCCGAAATGGAACCGAAATCCCGAATGGAACTGAAATCACGGATGGAGCGAAAATGAATTTCGATTTGACACATTTCAAGTCCATTCGAAAATTCCGAAATTTTTTCGTTTCGGCTCTGAAAACTTTTCGGATCTGCCGTTTTCGGATCCGATCCCATTCGGAAATGCGGCCGAATCCGAAGACACGAATCGGGACATTTCGTGAAAATTCTGAAATTTAGAAACCCACATCCCTAGATGCCAGTGATGGGCGTGAGTTCCAGAAACATCTCCATGGGAGGTGTATGGTCTCTAGAGGACCACAGTTGCCACATATGATTTGGAACTGCTAATGGGTTCACGGTCATCAAAAGATTAAACAAAAAGCCTATCTAAGATTTCCCTGCTCTTCTGAAAACCGTGTGGGCATTTCAATACAACAGCATTGTAAGGGTCCTTGTTTGAAGGGTCTGTCCCACCTCATGGTCACGTTGTACAATTTTTGCTTCCAGAGATGCATCTCTCCAACTGCAGAATATGTCCCAGGAGCAGACAACATGTAGTCGATTGATTCTCTCACCCTTGGCAGGAGGGAAGGGGAAGGAATTGGATGCAGGACTCCATTGACTTCTTGCCATTCAGAGGGGATCATTCTCTTTGGATCTCTTTGAGTCCCAGCTGACTCAACAGGTTCAGTTGGATGCCAGACTTTGACAGCATGGCATCGAATGTTTGCTCTTTGGCCACTTTCGGGGGGGTACACTTTTCCTACCTTTGTCCTGATAATCAAGGTTACATCAGCTGGTGCTTCAAACTTTTTTGCATCATTCTATTCGTGCAGCTCTGTATAGCCTAGTAGTTTGCCAGGATCTTGGAATTTTCCATTTCAGATCCTCTGCTTCTGTATCCCTTTCGGCAGTGTTTCCCAAACCTGTCCTCAGGACCCGCCACCTCGCCAGGTTTGCAGGATATGTGAAGCACAGCACAGGTGATATGATTTGCTGCTCTGTGATTGCAGGATTCAGTCGGCTTTTCCCCAAGGTGATCTGCAAGCTCTGGCCTGGTTGAGGGTCCCGAGGACAGGTTTGGGAAACACTGCCTTATGGAGTTTCAGAAGTTGATCTGTTGTAGCAGTTTGAGTAATTAATGTTACATGTACAGTATGTGCATAGACATTAATAGCTCCATTCGTTAGGCTTACGACATCATCGGAAGAGGATTTGTTGTGTAGGTACATAACACAATTATCATTTCTCTAAACATAAACTTCGACTTCTACATTTCCGTTCAAGTAAACCCAGTATAATTAACCCCTTCGCTGGTGCAAATTGTGTATGCATGATCAGCGGTAACAGGCACAGGAACCCAAGAAGGTGTCACTCTGGGGCTTGGTTGTTTTAAATGGAAATTAAATTGTTTGTTGAAAAGGAATTTAATTTGCTTTTGGGTTCCAGAAGGTGCCCCTAACGTTCTAGCTAAAACTGTTTAAAATCAGCTAAGGAATGTCTTTATTGGAAATTCACCAGCTGATGCACGAGGTCTTAAACTACAGTTTTAGATGCAGCAATTCCTCTTGGTGCCATCTGCCTGCCAAATCAGTTATTACATTAAGGAATACACTGGGAATATTCCCAGATATTTCTTACTGTATAATTTTAATGATTTTACAAAAACCCACTGGTTTTTGACAGGGGACTTTTGGAAAATCCCTTGGTAGTGAAATGGTTAAAAAGTAAGGACCATCTTGAATGCAAGTAGTCTTAAAATGATATCTACAGGGGGGCGTGGCCAGCAGCCATACTGTGTGGACGCATGTAGCTTGAGCTCCGCTTTTCTCGGCTGATCTCCCTGCTCCAGCGGCTCACAACGGCGGCGGTTTCTACTGCCTTATACCCTACTGGCTCCGGAACCCCCCTGGCACCAGATGGCACCCAGCAAGACCCCAAAAGCGGCGGAAATATCGCGCCTGGGAAAGACCCGGGATAGGCTGCAAGATGGCGCCCAAGCCTCCCGCGATTCAGGCTCCCCGAAATCAAATCAATCAGAGGAGGGGGAATCCCAACTCCAGACCCTCTCTGCTTCGGCTCCTGCCTCGGGCCTACAGCATCAAACCCTGCTCCAAGATCTCAGAGCCACCATACAGGAGGATTTTCGATCCATCACTGCAACTCTCCACCAAGAAGTTCGTGATCTGGGTGAGCGTACTGATGCATTAGAGTCTAAGTCTGATGAACTGTGCCTGGCCCACAACGAATTAGTGGTCGCCTATAAAGAGTTAAAATCGGTAAATGAGTCCCTTTTCCTTAAAGTGACAGACCTAGAAGATCGATCCCACAGAAATAATATCCGTGTGCGTGGCATCCCTGAAACGGTTAAACCTGCGGACTTACCCGTATACCACCATAATCTGTTTCGCTCCCTGATACCAGAGGCCCTAGACACCGATTTACAAATTGATAGCACATCGTATCCCGAAACAGAGACATTTGGATCAATCGATATCAAGAGATGTTTTTTTTTTTTTTTTTTTAAGTCAAAAAAAAGCTTTTTATTTTATCATCAAATTTGACTAGTACTCTGGTGTATTACACTAGTAAAAGGGAATATGGTCCTGTACATTTAAGAAAACACAAAAAGGGAGACAAGAAATCAGCGATGACTGAAGAATCCCTGTGGGTAGTTAAACTTGAATGGTTTTATACGGCTTGGTCCCCTAACCATACGCAGGCAAATCTTCTCAGAGGGAAACTCATGGGGTCCTTCTACACCATTATCATGGCCTTCTGTCTCCAAGTAAAGATCCAGCAGCATGCACAATCTTTGCATTTGGTTGGTTAGGAGCTGGTAACGGGTGAAGGACCATGCAGCTCTTTGTAGAAAACATTAATCTTACTCTCCATAGCCCAAATGTTTTCATCATTTCTGGAGCTACGAACCCCCTTCCAGTGGAGACAAAGACTGAACACTGGAGGGATGAAACAGTAACCAGGATTCAAAACAACTGTTGCCTCCAGCTTGGCTGTTCCTCGCTCAATCAGTAAAGAGTAGTATTGATACGTTTCCTGTGCCAAGCCACACTCCACAACATTTGCTGTGTAAGGCAGTACCACGTAATCCGCATATGTGATGGTATGCCATTTAACCAGGCGCGATAGCACTTTAGCTGGAAAAAGGTGCTGACACTCTGCTGTCACTAGAATGGTGCCATGTTCTAAAGAAGAAAACTGCCGGTGCAGAGACAAGCGGGCTAGCAATCTGCTCCTCAGAAGATTAATAGTTTTTTCCTTGTGACTTGCACTAAGAGCATTGTCGGCCATGACTGTTGGCTGTGGTTGGTCTGTAGGGAAATGGAGACCACCCATAGCCTGTACCCACAGGTAAGGATGCCCCAATTCAGAAATGTAATCACCCAGGGACACTATGCCAACTTTATCGAACTGGAATCTGTTGGCTGGATTCGGTGTCTTGCTGCCGTCATCTCCAGAATAAAGACAGCTCAAAATTAAATCTGGGTTAAGCAGATCCCCAGCGCTGATTGAATTGAGAAGCTCAGAGGCTGAAGATACTTTGGCCTTCACAGTAAGGATGTTGAGGTTCATGAGGAGGAAGAAATCCAGGTTTAGCGAACTCCCATCTTTACATTTAATTGTGAGAGAGACAAACAATGGATGCCTTTTAAGCATCTCCTTTCTCTTGTCATCTAGCTGAACTCCCAAAGTTGGTCCGCGCCGCTTCGTTGTTTGCTCCTCCTCTGCATCTGAATCACTTTCATCATCTTGAGAATCCTCTGTGGGTTTAAACAGAGCTCTTGCTTCTGCCACACTTCCCTCAATAGTAACCACAAGTTTTTTGTCACATGCTTGACTGTAGGCGTTAGCCTGGACAAACAAAACGTAGAGTGGTGCAGGAAGGTGACGTGCATTTTCATATTGTTTGTGCATGCAGTCAAAAGGCATGGAAAGATATTCTTGAACAGGTAGTGATGCCTGCATGATACTGTTTAACTGTGGCTGCAAACTGTTGAGATATTCCTTCTTCACATCGATCGCCTTTAAAATCTTCTCTTTGCTGGCTAGGCTCTCCTTGTACTTCTCTGCCAGCCTTTTCCGTTGCTCCAACTCCCAGTCTAGACGTGCTAAAGTTTGTTGATGCACGTCATTATTTGTAATATCCGTCTTACTAATTTCAGGGGGAGCCTCTTTGTAAAATTCATCCAAACTCACTAGTTCAATCTCTTCATGCTTTGATTTGAATTCCAAACACTTTGTTATCTCCTTCTGAAGATGCATGACTTCATACAGGAGATTCTGTAGCTGAAGATGATATGCGTCCACCTTCTGTTTAGCCTCGTGAGTTTGGTCTCGTGCTTTCTTGGGTCGGATGTGGGCAAGCCTGTTTAGCTTTTTCAGTGTCATGAAGTGCATGCAGCTTTGGAGCTTTCGCTCTTCAATTTCTACAGCCCCCTCTTTGCAGCCTTTGCTTTTTAAATCCTGGATTTCAGCCATGAGTCTTTGTAAATCCTGGCAGGTGTCTTTATAGAGCTGGTAATCTTTTTTGGGATCCTGAACATCCACCTCCGCTTCCTCATTGTAATAGCGACCCTCCTGCTCATCATGCCGGCTTCGCTTGCCTTCCTCGCTCCTTATAACTTTGGGCTTTCTCTTCTTGGGATCTGAAGACATTGTGTGAAATGAGGAAAATACTCTGATGTCCCAAATGCTGGATCCGATCCCTAGTCTTCGCTTTCTCAGTCTAGAGAGCCGCCTGCTTCCGGTTGATCAAGAGATGTTTTAATGAGAGTTTATTGCTTTCAGATTAAAGAATCCCTCCTGTCAGCTATGCAGAATTCCGCTGGATTGCCTGCACCATATTCTGACCTCTTGCTCTTTCCTGATTTGTCTGCCGCCACCGTGGCAAAACGTAAGGATTTCCTACCAGTGACCAAGATTCTACGTATTCACCAAATTCAATATCGCTAGGGGTTCCCCTTGAAACTCCTGGTAACACATAATGGAGTGGTGACCGCACTTCGTGATGTCCGGGAAGGCCTTACTACCCTGCAGTCGTGGAACCTGTTAGGGGAATATACTCCACCGCATCAAACCCCACCATCTCCGCAGAAAGTGAGTCCTGTCTTGCTGGTCCGGATTTGATGGACTCTTTCTTTTTTGGGGTCCCTGCCAGAGGGGTTCTTGACGTCTACCTCGCTTGACGAACCGCTTTCTCTGGGTACTTGATTGGGAGACATACCTGGCGGTAACTCGCTATCTGCTCTTTTCTCAGTGCCTATTGAATTCCACTGGAGGAATTCAACCCACTTTTCTCCCCCTGAAACTCCCAGGGTTGGCCCATTCACCATGTGGCCTGGGAGAACTGATGTATATAATTTTTTGGTGCCGTTCGCACTGATCCCCGTCCTTACTGACTGGGACTTTCTCTTATCTCTCTTTTTTCTTTTTTCTCTCTATGTTTATGTTTGCACCATGCTATTTTTTGCACTTCACCTTCGCTACCAGATATGCTGCGTGCACGTGAGTTCCCTCCAGAGTAGGGAATGTCTGAGTGTAATCTTACTGTTCCCTTTTGATTTGATGCCTGAACTTTGGTGGCCTTCGTCTCGCAGATTAAGGTCTTATCTGCTTTATTTGTTTTTGATATTAGTGATGTAAAATGACTGTTAAGATTGTTTCGTTGAATGTAAAAGGGCTGAACATTCCGCATAAGAGACACTCATTATATGCAGACCTGCGTCATCACCCTCCTGACGTAGTGAGTCTTCAGGAGACACACTTCAAAACGTCTGCCCACCCTAAATTGTACTTACCGTCCTATCCCCATCACTTTCACGCTACAGCCTCAGTTAAGGCGAAAGGGGTCTCCATTTTAATCCATCAGAATGTGGCCTTTAATCTACACATAGTGATCTCTGACCCCAATGCGCGCTACCTTTTCCTGATATGTGATATTAACCAAACAAAACACACTATTGCTAATTTTTACTGTCCCAATGCTAACCAACTCTCGTTTCTCCGTAAAGCCATGGTTAAATTGCTTGAAGTCTCAACAGGGAGGCTTGTAGTCTGCAGAGACTTTAACCAATCCCTTGATCTACCTCCCCGACCTACCAGATCTCAGCACTCCTCAGTGCGTAATTTTGCTGCTTTACTAGCAGAGTTTCTCTTATTTGATATTTGGCGTATTCTCCACCCTAGCGAAAGGGATTAATCATTTTACTCCGGAGCACACAAAACTTACTCTAGGATCGATTTCTTTTTTGTTACTGCTGACTTATTGGCTTTAATATCTGACAGCACAATTGGATCCATGTCCTGGTCGGACCATGCCCCCATTACCCTACTCCCTGATTCTCGACCACCATTAGGCCACTCTCCATGGCGTTTAAATGAATCCCTTCTGTCCAGACCAGAAGTAGCGGAAGACGTTAAACGTACCTTGGAAAATTATTTTAAAGAAAATGCGACCCCAGATGTAAATCCCCTTACCCTATGGCAAGCATATAAAACGGTTGTGCGAGGCGTCTTAATTAAATGGGGTTCTCATTATAAGAAACTAAATGCGACCCACAGATTAACCCTTCTACACCAAATTCACCAAGTTACAGCCCTACATAAGAAACATCTTGATCCCGCAGACCGGTCTACTTTAGTTGGACTCCAAATGCAGCTAACGGAAATGTATAAGCGGGATTATGTCTGGGCGGCTCGTAGGCTTCGTACTAAAATGTATCTATATAATAATAAAGCAAGTAAGATTATCTCCAATAGATTACGTAAGAAAGTGGCGAAAACTAGAATTGAGCGTATGATTGCTGCTGATGAGACGACTTGCTACCATCCCCAGCAAATTGCCGACTGTTTTGCACAATACTACACAAATCTATATAATTTAAGACAAGACCCAACTTTATCCCAACCCACTATCCAGGAGATTTTCCCCTTCCAACAACGACTTAATCTCCCGACCCTGCCAGAAGCAATTTCTCCTTGACTGTTATCTACCCCGTCCCTAGGAGAACTCACTGCAGCCCTTTCCTCCCTCAAGGTTAATAAGGCGCCCGGTCCAGATGGTTATACAGCTGCTTATTATAAAGCCTTTTCCCCCCACTTAAACTCCCCTCTTCTCTCTGCGCTGAGTTATATATTTCTCTCGGGGAGTGCATCTCATGACTGGCTGTCCGCTATGTGATAGAACCATTCTCTTCTGCCTGTCCTGACTCTCCAGACACCCCTTCGTTGCGGTCAGCCCGGCTACTGGGAGCGCTGTCCTCAGCGCCTCGAGCAGCTTGACCCGCCTGCTTCTGTTCCTCTGCCCTGGAGCCGTTAGGAATTTCCAGAAGGCCGCTCTGTGCCTTCTGAGGTGGAGTATAGTGTAGCGTCGCTGAAATAAAACACCAGATGCGGCTGTACGCTTTAAAACAGGATTCTCTCTCTGTCTCAATCTCTGAGAGTTCTGACTTTTAATGAACAAAAACGCCACCATTTATGCTGAAATCCCGCAGCCATAATTTGCATAAATGATGCACATCGTCCTACTAAAATGCTAATTACATTATGTCAGTTAGATATTTACAATAAACATTCTTTACATTCTTTAGCCTTTAGCTCACACAACATTTGCATAATCTATTGTTCTAACACATCAGATTAAAGACAAACACTATCACAGACTTCTTGAATCAAACATGCAGCCAGATAAGGGGAAAAGCCCTGTTGCATAAATTACACAGCAGTAAAGCTTGTTTACTGGCTACACAAAAACACAATTTACCTACAGGAATATAAGTATATTTAAAACTAAAGTTACGCCATTTTACACTAAACTAATTTAAACTAAAACCAAACGATGTAATATATATTTAAAAACACACAATATAAATTGAACATAAAGTCTCTTGGGGTTTGAAGCATAGAGCGTTACATCAGCTCCATGACATATGTCCCCCCCTTCCAGAACGGCAGGGCAAGCTTAGATCCCAAACGGATCGCTTGCCACTGACGAGACCTCTCACTGTGTCCCTTTTCTGCGCATCTTCAAAGTTCCAGGTTGCGGGCACATAAGCAAAGTCAGCGGGGTCTGACGGTCGCTGGAGGGTTGTGGGTCCATAGTCCCGGGGCAAGAGGCAAGCCAACCCTCTTGTCCAGTGTTCCCAAGGACTCACCGCAGTAGTGTCTGCCAGGCAACAGGCCACCACAGTCCACAGACACAAAACGTTTTCTAGCGGGCACACTGGAATTCCCCCCACATCTTTCTGTCTGCAGGGCCCAGAACCAGACCACAGTCAGCAATCCAAGTCCCCAGTCTCTCCTTCTGCTGCTGCCCCCCTCCTGAACATTTAAAAAGTGCCCAGCCCACGGCAATCCCCACAATCCCAAAAGGGCGCAATTCTTCCTGGGGCCAGGAACTTGATTGCCTCTCAGGGTAGTCACTCACCGATTCTGCTGGTCTTCTAGGCAGGTAAGAAGTGGTCCCCTCTCTGGCGGCACCTTGGTTCATAGGGGTGGAGTACTGGGGGGTCTCCATCTTTGTCGGGGACAAGGCACACTCTGATGCCAGCACAGCATCCACCTCCAGCAACACTGGGTACAATCGCTCAAATATAACAGGGGCAATGCCTTGACTCCCTGTTGTGCTGCTCTCCTCCGTGGTGGGCACATGGGTGCTGGCAGCCTGTGCCAGGGACAACTCATGTTGGAGCTGTCAGCACTTTGCTCGTGTCCCTTCAAGCTCAGCCTGCAGGTGGCTGACAGTACCCTGGTGCTACTGCTCCAATACACCTAGTTGGTGTGTCAGACGGCTCACCTCCATCTCGCTTGCCTTGGTTTGGGCGAGGCTCTCCTTCCGAGCTGCGTCTGCTTCTAGTAGCTGGTGTTGGCACAGCTGGAGTTGGTTCTGGAGCAGCTGTATTTCCTCCTCCTGCTCCCAGGCCCATGCCTGAATAGTATCCCGGGAGAGCTGTGTCCGCTCTAATTCCTGCTCGCAGTTCTCTAGGCGAATTTTAAAAGCTGTTATTTCTATGTGTTGAGCAGCTTCAGTTCGCCGCTCAGCCTCCAGCTGCTCGATCATTACATGGGAGCCGCGCTCCAGCTCCGCTATCTGCACCTGAGCACCACTGAGCTCCGTGTGTAGGGTGAGGGTAGAGTCCTCACAGGCCTGCAGCTGGGCTGACAATTGTTGTATGGTGGCTGCCTGTTCTTGCACTTCCATGCAGCGACCATCTCTCTCCACCGTGACAGCTCGCAGCTCATCCTGTAGCCGGTGCAATTGCAGGCCAGTCTCTTTCTCGCCCTGGGTGGCAAAGTCTAGTTGCCCTTTCAAGGTCTCTACCTTCCTTCGAAGTGGGTCACAACATTTGCATTCGCTCTCCAGCACCACCTCCATTTCTTTCTCCGTCACCCCTCCGCTTCTTTTTAGCCTTACTTGAGGGTGGGTTGACGGTCACGGTTGGTGCGGAGGCATATTTTGTTTGGGTCTTGGCGTTGGCAGAAGCCGATGCTTCCAAAATCCCTGGTCTCTGCCAATCCAAGTCTGTAGGCACCCTCTGGGTGTATGGTGTAGTTGCCAGCCAGTTCTCCTCCTGGCTACGAATGTCCCCTGGCTCATCCCAGCCTGGGACCTTGTATTTATTGTATTCCCCTGCAGAGGGTTAAAATCTTCCTGGTCCTGCACAGCTTCCCCTTTCTGCAATAAACAGACCTCATTCCAAACGCTCTGGAACAGGTCCAGGCTAGGGTTTGGACCATATTGCTTGAGGCGTCTTTTTACCTCCTTGAGCGTTTCCATCTCGCGCCTGGTTGCACCACACTTGTGCCTTTGACCCTTCAGTATTCGTTCCTGAGAGCACCCTGTTATTCTATCCTAGTGCTTTCTCAGTGTTTCCCCCTTGTCTGAGTTCTAGGTTTCTGATTGACTTCCTGGTATTGACCCTCTGGCCTGGCTGACGGATTTTCTCTGGTGCTATATCCCCGCTTTGGCTCAAGGTATGCGTTTTGGTTTTGACTCCTGGCTTATTTATTGACGACTCTTCTGGACATCCCTAGCTGTTCTGTGCATATTGAATTATATGTTGTGTATCCCTGTTGACCACGGCTTTTGTATATTGAAGTCCTTCCCTGCAAGTTGTTGAGTATAACTCCTTCAGGTGTCTGTGTTTTCCCCAGGACTCTGCACGGCTACAAGGTAACCTTTTTCTATTAGTGCAGATTTGACCACTCTAAGGACCGATCTATCAGTATAGGGCTCCTTCGGTAATAGCCGTGCAGAGGTCCCCAGTGTCTCCTGTGGTTTATTTACGTATCCTAGATCATTGTGTCACGCATCTCTGCATATAGCGGCTTTACTCATACCTCATGTCTAAGTGGAAGGGGTTAATGGACACAACTTTTCTCCCTTCTAATGATCAAGCTGTTCTAGAAAGCAGGGTACGTGGTCCACTTTCCCCTGAGGAAATGAATAGAAGGCGAACTGACAAGCTCTGTTTCTATTGTGCCAGTTCATTGCATTTTATATCATGGTGCCCACTCAAGGCAGTGCGCTCTGAGGCTGGCAAGATGCCAGTGCGCGCTGAGGCTGGCAAGATGCCAGTGCGCGCTGAGGCTGGCAAGGTGCCCGCTGTGCCCACGACCCACAGTCGGGTCACCAAAGCCATGTCCCATTATGTATCCAAGGTCAGACCCCCTTTACCGTCCAGGCCTAGGAGAGCCCTTCCAGGGGTAACCAGGTCTGCGGAGGGGGTAACTGACATCTCAGACCCAGTCGAGTATTCCCCTTCTTCTGATCCCGAGGCACAACTGGACTTTGACTCACTGGCCGAGAAGGAGTCAAAGGATGAAGCCATGGAGGTTATTCCCATTAATGCCTCTCGTATGTGGCCTCGCCAAACGGCCAGACACCCTAAGGGTGGTCCAGGGCGTAAGATTGTTACAGGCTGTATTACCTGCGGTGCTGTACGCTTATCTGCATCACCCACCGCACTCATAGTGCCAGGTGGCAAGGCCACTATTATGGGGTCTGGCGATGGGGTCACAACCAAGGAGTTTGGTGGGGAGACCGCAATCATGTTGCCTTTTTCTGGCAGTGAAGTTGTCACGCCTGTGGCTGGCAAGCTTCCAGTTAAATCAGTCTCAAGCTGTGTGTCAGCGGTGCCAGTCCCAAGCTGTGTGTCAGCGGTGCCAGTCCCAAGCTGTGTGTTAGCGGTGCCAGTCCCAAGCTGTGTGCCAGTCCCAAGCTATGTGCCAGCGGTGCCAGTCCCGAGCTGTGTGCCAGAAACCCAGTCAAGCTGTTACATAGTTACATAGTTATATAGGCTGAAAAAAGACATGCGTCCATCGGGTTCAGCCTCTCCCACATAACCTACTGCTGTTGATCCAAAAGAAGGCAAAAAACCCAGTCTGAAGCGCTCGCCAATATGCAACATACTGGGAAAAAAATTCCTTCTTGACCCCAGAATGGCAGTCAGATTTCTCCTTGGATCAAGAAGCTTTTACCCACATATTAAATATTATAACCCTTAATATTCTGTGTCTGCAGGAAGTCATCCAGTCGTTTTTTAAAAGTCTGTACAGACTCTGACCCAACCACCTCAACAGGCAGAGAATTCCACAGCTTTATTGTTCTCACCGTGCTGTGTGTCAGCAGTGCCAGAAACCCAGTCAAGCTGTGTGTCAGCGGTGCCAGAAACCCAGTCAAGCTGTGTGTCAGCGGTGCCGGTCCCAAGCTGTGTGCCAGCGGTGCCAATCCCAAGCTGTGTGCCAGTACCAAGCTGTGTGTCAGCAGTGCCAGAAACCCAGTCAAGCTGTGTGTCAGCGGTGCCAGTCCCAAGCTGTGTGTCAGCGATGCCAGAAACCCAGTCAAGCGGTGTGTCAGCAATGCCAGAGCTACATTGCAACACCACTGTACCCATGCCCCACAGAGAGTCCGAGGTTTCCAAACCTCATGGTAAGGCACAGGTAGGTGAGCCTACTCCCACTGTTGCCGTGTCGTGTGGGGGGGGGGTCACCGGTTCTAGATCTCGTTCAAGGAGAAGACGGGAAAAGGTGTCTAACCCTAGTCCCACAGATTCTATGTCCAGTCTAACCGATGCCAAGATCCCCCTACCCCGTCATGTCCCTGAGGGCTATGTGCAGTCGCCCTTTGGACTGGTGTTCAGGAAGGACCACTGGGTTGCCATTCAAAGGAACCCTCATAGACGGAGGCGTCTTGTGGAGGAGGATGACGACTCTGAGTGGGACCTCAAAGGACTTTGGTGACTGGTGTTCGTGATCTGGTTTCCTGATTCTGTCTGTCATGTTTGTTGTTTTAGGTGCCCTGAGGTCACCTTTTTTGGAGGGGGCTACTGTCACATTCCCACGTTCCAACCCTGTCTCCCTGCCCTCTGTATTCCTTATGTCTGTGTTTCCCTGTGCTGCTTTCCCTGACATGCAGCTCAGGGGTTAAGTTTATTGCTCGTTGAGCTTCTGCTGGTGATATGGGCTGATTACTCCCCTATTTAAAGCCATGGGCCCATATCACCATGCTCTTGCATCCTGGTTCACTTCAGCTACAGATTTGTTCCTGAGAGCTCCCTGTTATTCTATCCTAGTGCTTTCTCAGTGTTTCCCCCTTGTCTGAGTTCTAGGTTTCTGATTGACTTCCTGGTATTGACCCTCTGGCCTGGCTGACGGATTTTCTCTGGTGCTATATCCCCACTTTGGCTCAAGGTATACGTTTTGGTTTTGACTCCTGGCTTATTTATTGACGACTCTTCTGGACATCCCTAGCTGTTCTGTGCATATTGAATTATATGTTGTGTATCCCTGTTGACCACGGCTTTTGTATATTGAAGTCCTTCCCTGCAAGTTGTTGAGTATAACTCCTTCAGGTGTCTGTGTTTTCCCCAGGACTCTGCACGGCTACAAGGTAACCTTTTTCTATTAGTGCAGATTCGGCCACTCTAAGGACCGATCTATTAGTATAGGGCTCCTTCGGTAATAGCCGTGCAGAGGTCCCCAGTGTCCCCTGTGGTTTATTTACGTATCCTAGATCATTGTGTCACGCATCTCTGCATATAGCGGCTTTTACTCATACCTGGGCCCTACTTGGCGCATGCCGGGTACCGCCATTGTGGCTGAACGTGACAGTCCTGGCTCTCCAGACACCCCTTTGTTGTGGTCAGCCCGGCTACTGGGAGCGCTGTCCTCAGCACCTCGAGCAGCTTGACCCGCCTGCTTCTGTTCCTCTGCCCTGAAGCCGTTAGGAATTTCCAGAAGGCCGCTCTGTGCCTTCTGAGGTGGAGTATAGTGTAGCGTCGCTGAAATAAAACACCAGACGCGGCTGTATGCTTTAAAACAGGATTCTCTCTCTGTCTCAGTCTCTGAGAGTTCTGACTTTTAATGAACAAAAACGCCACCATTTATGCTGAAATCCCACAGCCATAATTTGCATAAATGACGCACATCGTCCTACTAAAATGCTAATTACATTATGTCAGATATTTACAATAAACATTCTTTACATTCTTTAGCCTTTAGCTCACACAACATTTGCATAATCTATTGTTCTAACACATCAGATTAAAGACAAACACTATCACAGACTTCTTGAATCAAACATGCAGCCAGATAAGGGGAAAAGCCCTGTTGCATAAATTACACAGCAGTAAAGCTTGTTTACTGGCTACACAAAAACACATTTACCTACAGGAATATACAGTAAGTATATTTAAAACTAAAGTTACGCCATTTTACACTAAACTAATTTAAACTAAAACCAAACGATGTAATATATATTTAAAAACACACAATATAAATTGAACATAAAGTCTCTTGGGGTTTGAAGCATGGAGCGTTACATCAGCTCCATGACACGCTACTATAGTTACTATTCCTAAAACAACACCGCCTGCTGATAATTGTTCCAAATATAGGCCCAACTCCCTCTTAAATGTCGATGCTAAGTTATATGCTAAAATATTGGCTAATAGATTGGCGGATATTATGCCCTTATTGATTGCCGACGACCAAGTAGGGTTTATTAAATCCAGACAGGGCCCTGATAATACCATCAAAGCCATGGCTTTGATGGATTATGCCGTCGGTTCAGCCACGCCGTCCTTAATCCTCTCTCTCGATGCCAAGAAGGCGTTTGATGGCCTCCACTGGGTATTTTTGGAGCACGCCCTATTAAAATTCGACTTCCCCAAAGAGTTTATTAAGGCCATTATGGCGCTCTACTCTTGTCCTAATGCACGTGTACTGAACGCAGGATTTCAATCTACCGTGATCCCCATAACAAACGGCACTAGACAGGGATGCCCTCTTTCCCCACTACTATATGCGCTAGAACCATTGGCAAAAGCTATTAGACAATCTGATGAGATAGAGGGAATACCGGTAGGACCTACCGTATGTAAATTGAGCCTATTTGCCGATAATATTTTACTGACGCTGACCAACCCCCTCACCTCTTTGCCGGCCCTTCACTCTACGCTGACGGAATATGGGAACTTGTCATACCATAAAATTAATGTACACAAAACCCAGGCTCTTGCTTATGGTATCCCTGACTCTGAAATGTCCACCCTTAGATCCCAATACCCTTATGATTGGCGTAATAGATCTTTGACTTACTTAGGAATTAAACTAACTTTTACCAAGCCCCAACTCTTTACGCTTAACTATACACCTCTAATACATATGGTTTCGACTTTCTGTCGGCAGTGGTCGACTGTGGAAATCTCTTGGGCGGGTAGGATTAATGCAATTAAAATGATGCTTTTACCTAAACTACTTTATGTTTTTAGAGCTCTGCCTTTACCAGCTCCTATGTCGTTCTTTAAGAAGGTTCTCTCAACCCTCGCTCACTTTATATGGCGTGGTAAACGACCCCGAATTAAAATCGCTGTCTTATATCAACCTATTGATAGGGGAGGTTTGGGTTTACCTAATTTATTACTGTACTATAGAGCAGCCCTGATGACGGATCTTGGCCGCATATTTGCAGGGGTAAATCTCCCCCAATGAACCTCCTTGGTTCTACCCTGTTCGTTGCCGCACGACTTTGTGGGATTATTATGGACACCTAAGTCTTGTAGACTAGTGAAAGACGACCTCCCGGCTTTGCCCGCGCTACTCCTACATGTGTGGGACATGTCTCGCTCTCTCTTGACTGCGATTCATCCCCTTTCTTTGGCCTCTCCCCTCTGTGTTCACCCATTTAATTCCGAATTTTGATCCTCGCACATGGTGTCGTAGCTCACTCGGAACCTTATTCTCCTTTTATGCCTCTCATGATATCCTTCCTTTCCTCCAAATACAAGAGAAACATTCCCTTCATCCCAAATTAGGCTTTCATTTTTTGAGACTGAGGTCATGTTTTTGCGAAAAATGGACCTACTACATCTCCCTCCAGACGCGGACATACTGACTCTGTTTGAACATCATTGTTTGACCCCATCTCCTGACTCACGCCTCCTCTCCTTGATTTATCAATTACTATTAACTAGACCCCCACTTAAACCATAGAGATTTCAACTAAACTGGGAAAGAGATTTGCAACATGCACTTTCAGCAGATGAATGGAGGGAATGTTTTCTCTTAGATTGTAAGAAATTTCGATGTATCTCATTAGTGGAGGCTAGGAAAAAGATTTTATACCATTGGTACACTACACCTGACAGGGAACATCACTATCACCCACAGGTATCTAGAACCTGCTGGAGATGTTAGGAGGAGGAGGGCACCTTCTTTCATACATGGTGGTCTTGTCCCCGACTTACTACTGTTTGGAACCAAGTTGCTTCCCTCAGCTCGGAGATTTTGGATGCCGAGCTTGTCCCAAGTCCAACTCCAGATGTGTTCCTCCTGAAAATGTTTCCCGACTCCCTCACTAAATTCCAAAAGCAATTATTAGCTCATATCCTATCAGTAACTACTACTCTCATAGCTGCTAATTGGAAATCGACTGTAGTGGGTGCAATTAAAATCAGATTGAGTGAGTTGAGATCTCTAGATGCTATGGCTAGAGCTTTGATGGGACTGACTGGGGTGGGAAGGGATCATTGGTCGATTTGGGACACTTATACCGTTAAAATTTAAGAATATACTTGTTGTACTATGTGATGGGCTATTTTGGACTCGCCGAATATAGGTGTATATAATTGATAATGCTTGACTTATATCATGGTGCTTTTCTCTGTTTTTTTCCCCCCTTTTTTTATGTATACCCTTTCTGTTTTATTTACTTATGTGTTAATTTTGTTGAAAAAAAACTCAATAAAGCTTTAGATTTTAAAAAAATGATATCTACAAATGCGTTACCTTCTTTAGTTCTTCAAATGTTATAAACAGAAAGTTATCACTGTCCTTCATCTGCATCCAGCCCTTGATGTGATCAAACCAGGAGCCAAATGGTACTAAGAAAGTGATATGAATTGTGAATAGTTAAAGATTTATTCATTCAATCTTATAACACGTCCTGCCAAGATGTCAATAAATATTAGCTAACATATTTTACATAGATTGTAGAGTGAAACACTTTTCAAAATTATATATAGATCAGCTTTATCCGGGTAATCCTCGGAATTCAGTCCACTGTAACCTGCTGAAAACCCAAGAAAAGCAGAGAACCCAAAGGCGTTTGGATACTTTGCAGATTACCGGAGTACCCAGAGGCCTCTGGATACTTTGCAGATTACCCGGGTAAAGTCCGAAATTTCATTTCTCTTCGGACTTTTGCTAATGACCCCTGGGTAATGCTAGGATTACCCAGGTAATCCTAGTATTAACCGCACTTCGGGCTTTAACCGCAACATATATATGTTACGGTTAAAGCCCAAAATGCGGTTAATCCTAGGATTACCTGGGTAATCCTAGCATTACCCAGGGGTCATTAGCAAAAATCCGAAGTTAAATGAAATTTCGGAATTTACCCGGGTAATCTGCAAAGTATCCAGAGGCCTCTGGGTACTCCGGTTTTTTGCTCTGTGTTAACCGGGTAATTCGCACATTACCCTAGTGTTGCTGGATAAAGTGTGATGTGCAATGAAACATCGTACTTTATCCGGGTAATCTGCAAAATATCCAAACGCCTCTGGGTACTCCGCTTTTCTTGGGTTTTCAGCAGGTTACAGTTGACTGAATTCTGAGGATTACCCGGGTAAAGCTGCAAACGGTTATCTGCCCGATAACAAAATTTCGTTTGTTATTTTTAATGAAACTGTATCCACAGTCACAAACCACACTAAATAACCATGATGTTACTCTGTGCATTAATTGTCTGAAGATTTATTTAGCAAGATAAAGATATTATATAAAGAGTAACCTAATGGTTATTATGTTTTATAACTGATATATAAGCACATGACACATAATAAAGATCATGTAACGCTTTCAGATTCATATAAGAAACATATCCTGTTACTCTATATATTCATTATATCCTCAATACATTTTAATGTTTGTCTTTTGCCATTTTCGTTGATAATATCCATAGATAATAGCAAAATTCGCTGTTACCCAAGCGGGGTTGGATGCTCTGCAGATTACGCTGGTGAAGCTGTGGATAGCCCTCAGATTACCCGGGTGAAGCTCTTCCAGACTGCTACCCAAGGGCAGTTGGTTAGTCCTAAAATTACCCGGGTAAATTCCGAAATTTTCTTTTTTTTTGCAGCTTTACCCAGCGGTTTTGGGTAATGTCAGGATTACCCGGGTAATCCTAGGATTAACCGCACTCCTGGCTTTACCCGTAACATATACACATACAACACATGGGCAAAGGTATTGGGTCACACCTCCTAACAGAATCCGGGTGTTTGAATCATACACATTGCCACAGGTGTAAAACATCACACACCTAGCCATGAAGTCTTTATCTACAAACATCTGAGGAAAAAAAAGGGGTGTTCTGAAGAGCTCAGTGAATTCCTGGTTGGCACGGTGATAGTTCATGAAATTTCATTGGATCCCTACTAAATATTCCACTGTAAGTGTCAAAAATTGTATTTTTGGAAAGTGTAAGCATTTAGGAACAGTAGAAACTCAGCCTATATATATCGGGTTGGTACTGGTACTGGGGATGACACTGACAGGAATGCTGAGGAGCCAGAGCAGGGCACAGGAGAAGCAGGAGGCCTGGACACAGAATGGCAGGCTGGGGATACAGTACACATCAAAGAACAGGAGGAGCTGCACACAGAAACAACTTCTACAATGAGGGTTACAATGCTGAAGAACGGACTGCTGGGTGTGACCACCTTTTCAAGGCTGTTAGTCAGTGCTCATAGCACACACCAGAGTACGCACACATCTAGTTTGTTGAGGCTGCTGCGTGGTTTTACCCCAAAGTACATCCAAAATTGGTTCTTTTATAGTGTTGCCTAGCTGAAAAGGGGTTGAGTGTAGGTTAGAACAGGGTCAAGTGGTATTATCACTAGGGTGAGCTGTTCGGTTCGATCTGTTCGGAGTTCGCATCGAATATTGGCCGTTCGACAGTTCGCGAACTTTGAACTTCTTGGGACGTTCGCCAAAAGTTCGAAAAATATTTTTTTTTTAAAAAAAGTATATAAAATGCTTTAAAAATCTAGAAATAAAGAGACTCTTTATTGCAGAATATTATAAGCAACGGTTTATTAGATATTGAATTAAAACGGGAATATTTTTTAACATTGAAGCCTATGGGATAAAACATTCTTGTTACAAAAAAATCAGGCAGACACGGCCCTCTAATCAGCACTGTAGAGGGCAGCCTGCAGGGGCCTCCAAGGATCCCCTTGAGGAGCATTGAGGAGCAAGGAGCATGCGGCCGCCGGATGACAGAGCTGCGACTGTGCGGGCTAGCCGCCCGGGTGCATGTGGCAGAGCCAGGCAGCGCAGGGAGGGAGCCACTGCACCTGTGGCCACGGCAGACCCCCCAGCCCCTGCCAGGATCCAGGGAGCCCCACTGACCACCGGGCTAAGGTAAGGCGACACATTTCTAAAAAAAATAACCGAGGACATTTTTAAATGTCCCCGGGAACATCAAATAAAACCCTTTTTTTTTTCTTTCTCTACCAGGCTGAATGTATTTAATTATATATATTAGATACATTCAGCCAGGTAGAGGGGGGGTGGCATGTGGGCTGTGCGGGGTCTCAGGCAGTGGTTTTTTTTTGTGTGTATATTTTTAGCAAATTTATAGGGGAAGGTAACGGCAGGTATGATCAATATATAAATATATATATCCAGACTTGTATTACACACACACTTTTTGGCAACTAATTGCCCCCCCCCCCATTTGGCTGATCCCTCCAGAAGAAATGCTGAACCCAATAGAGCAGAGAATAATATATATATTCTAATGCTCTGTCGGGTTCAACATTTCTTCTGGAGGGATCAGCCAAATGGGGGGGGCCGCATTTATTTGAGATTGTCCACTTGCCACCTCCCCATGTGCATATGTGTATATATGGTCTGAGGTCTGTGGGTGGGTGTATACATATATATATATCTGCGTGTTGATATATATGTATAAATAGGTCTGCGTGTTGATATAAAATTTTCGTATCGGCTCGTTCCGTTCGCAATTTGACAATTTTCATTTCACATCATTTTGGCCAATTTCCGTTTCAGTTAGTTTCGTTTCGGCTGATTTTTCGTATCGACTTTTTTTCGTGATTTTGGACATTTTCGTGTATTCGGTGTGGGAAATGTTTTGCCCCATAGACTTCAATGTTAAAAATATTCCCGTTTTATTTCAATATCTAAATAAACCATTTATTATTACATTCTGTAGTAAAGAGTCTCTTTATTTCTCGATTTTTTTAGGATATTTTAAGCATTTTTTGAGAAAAAAAATTCTGAGCCACAGGGTTTGGGAAATGTTTTGCCCCATAGACTTCAATGTTAAAAATATTCCCGTTTTAATTCAATATCTAATAAACCTTTTATTATTATATTCTGTAGTAAAGAGTCTCTTTATTTCTAGATTTTTTTAAACCTCACAGTAATGTGTGCCGTGTATTATGAGCATTCAGTATCCTATGGGAGAACTGCTTTATGAGTAAGAGTAGTTGAGAAAAAAAAAAGTAAAACTCGGGAGGGGGGGTGACACCACGAGTTACCGCACCGGGTGACACCAACCCTAGTGACGCCACTGACGGTGTGAAGGCACTTGCTGCCACCAAAGGCAAAACTTTTGGGTGAACTGCCACTGACGCCTGTACCAGATTCATATAATTTTAATATTGGACCGCAGGGTCCAACCCTGCACTCTTCCACAACAATACCACAGAGGGGTTACGGTATGACGGCACTGTTGCCGACACTAAAGGCCCAATTTTAAAGCACCTATTGTTACTTTCATCCAGAGCCTGCATAAGTTTCACCATAATTCAGCCAAAAAAATCACTTAACTTGTTCTGTGTGTCCTAAAATGTCTCCTCTTTTAATACAGGCTGCCGCCCCAAGTAGTTGTTTATGAATAGATTAAAGGAAAACCGTTTACCGTCACTGGAAATGTATTTTTTGTTTTTAAATGTTTCTATACATCCTACAAATCCGCCACTTCACAGGCAGGTTATGGGGACCTCCTAGGCACGATATTTGAAGGAATTTTTCATTTTTTAACCCTTATTTTATAGAAAACATTTTTTTTAAAAAACTTTTTGTCCTTGTATCCGGTCCCCCAGGACACTACCCAGACCCCCATACACCTTTTATGGCAAATATCTTGCATATATGCCCTCTTGCAGGGCACTCTAAAAATCAAACTTTTGAGTCCCATTGACTTGCATTGAGTTCGGTTCGAGTTCGAACTCGAACTTTTGAAATTGTTCGAGTTCGAATGCGAACCGAACACGGGGGTGTTCGACTCATCCCTAATTATCACGAGATTATGATGCCAGAATACATTTACCTCTGTGAACCTACAAGTTTACCACATCTTGGATTGAGTCTTGTTTAATTCTATGAGTTTTCTTCAATAAAGATTTTTTACATTTGTTTCACGTTTTAATCATGTTTATATTGTTTTTGTAGTCAATACCCCCTTTCTACAACAGTGTATGACTTGTGTCTGCCCGGCTTATAGTACAGTGTTGGTTTAGACCTATGCATACATAGATCCCTGTGCCTCGTTGTTACATATCGCGCTATGGTCACCTGGCGCCCGGCAGCATCGTCCTCGCTGCTCGCTGGCCGGGCGCCAAGTGAAGAGGGGAGGCTGGGCGGTCACGTGAGACACCGGGGGCGGAGCCAGGCGTGATGACACGGACCCGCCGAGTTTAAAACCATGGGCAATGCATTCATACATTGCCCTATTGTGGTTTAACATCCCTTAGAGCTGCTCCTGTTGATATTGATATTTTCTTGGTATACTGACCCCTGGCAACGGCTTACAATATTCTCTGGCATACTGACCCCTGGCAACGCCTTACGATATTCTCTGGCGTACTAACCCCTGGCAACAGGCTTACGATATTCTCTGGCATTTCTGGTTTGGCTATATGTTCTCACTCTTGGCTTCTTCAGTGTCATTCTAGGGATATATATATATATATAGACCGACCATTATAAGGATCGGAGGGAAAGGATAGGTGCTGCGTACAAGGATCATATTCTCCTCCTGGTAGGGATTTGTAACACTCGTCTTCCCCCAAATCATTCCGTCTGGATGCATGTCCTTTCCCTGTATGACATTTACCCCCCTCCCATCTATCAATAGATCAATTGGATCATTGGGGGGTGAGTCAACTTATTTTTGGTGGGAGGAGAGGAAGGGGGGGTTCCAAGCCCGACTCAATCATATCTGCATGTTGGTAACGAAAGGAACAAGATGCCGGATTTCCACTCTTAACGTGAATTGCTACTCATCTGCGACAAGTGAAAATGTTGAGCTTTGTTTGTATAGTTTTCTAAAAGAACTTACAGACAACATGTGTTTTTTAATATATATTAGATTTCAGTTTGCAAATCCTAAAAGTGCTGTTACATAAAGATGATTAAATATGACAGCAGATAAAGAAAAAGATCACAAACCTTTGCCTTCGATGAAGTCTTCAAATAATTCATTGAAGCTTAGCGGTGTCTTAATTACAAAAGTAATAAGGGCATAATGATAGAGAGACACCAGAACATCTCTTGGGTTACGTGCAGTGTAGATGACCTATAGCAGTAAATGAAGCATACATTGGATGTTACAGGCATAGCATCAGGGATCATCAAATATCTTCTTGGCCAAAAATAGAAGTACATTTATTGGTCAGAGCAAAGCTAATCTGATCATTACTTGGCTCTATAGATCTATATTTATGTAACTTGGTTCATTTTTACCCACCTCTAATAAGGAATCAAGTAATGCATTAATGTTCATGAAATATGATTCTAGCTTTTTAATAACTAAGGGATTTTTTCCCCTAACCACTGTAATTTATCAACTATGATAACCTTCAGCGACCTGGAAACGGAGATTCAAACAGCAATATGGGAAGATTCATTGAATCTTCTCCTGCAGCTGTTTAAATTTCCATTTTGGGACATGCGGAAGTTTATCATTGTTGCAATGATATTTCAGCGATATTCACCACGTGAAATTAACCAGAATAAACAAAAAAAAAAATAATTATTTAGGATACAAATAAAAACCCAGACGTTGTGCCAAAATGTTTCTCGCCCTATATGGGGCGTTCCTTAGCCCTTTAACAACACGGGGTGGACTATGTGGTCTTCACAGCAGGTGGGCTTAAACACCACACAGTGTTATAGGACGCTCCGTGGCTTTATGGCCCTCCTTACGCTCGCCTCCCTTCCTAGCGGCTGATTGCAGTCATTGGCTACAGCAGGATTGCCTGAACAGAGGTAGTCCCCCTACAGCCAATGGCAGCGAGCGAGCCACAGAGAAAGGAGGAGAGCCAGAAAGTCAAGGGGCATGCTCTATTCCCTCACAGTGTTTAAGCCTGCCTGCCTCCCGGCAGACCTCTGATGTTTAGAGGTTAACAAAGGAACGGGGGGCGTGGCTATGGCTCCATCCGGAATGGCCGCGTGAGTGAGGAGCTCCGCTCAGACTCCAGCACCAGACGGCTCTCCTGCACTCCCTGACCCCCGGTGCTCAGAAGCCTCAGGGACCCGACCGGGTGACTGACACCCCATCTCTGCGCTGCTTTTTGGTGGGGCCCTCCGATCTCCCAGCGGGACAAAACGGCGGATGAGGTGAGGAAGCAGGCAGAATCTGAACCCTCCCTGATCCCCCCATCACACACAGAGGACGCTACCCCGATTGCTCTGCAATTTGCCTACAAAGTCGGACTTAAAGGAGGCCAATGCGGATTACGCTCCTCCATCATGGCGGAACTGCAACATGTGCGCCAAGACATTCAGGGCCTTACACACAGGGTAGACACGCTGGAGCAGGGAACTGACTCACTGCGGCTGGCTCAAGAGGTGTCCACGTCGGTCCTGCAATTACGCTCTACTCAACTTCGTAATATGGCCCTCCACATAGCGGACTTAGATAACAGGGGACGCCGCAATAACCTTCGACTAACAGGCTTACCAGAAACGGAGACATCTGTGGATCAACTGACGGGTATGCTCTCTTCAATTTTTAATACATTGCTAGACAGACCTGAACCCTCAGCCATTGATTTTGTCCGGGCACATAGAGCCCTCAGGCCCAGAGGACCCCCAGGGAGCCCGCCACAGGACGTGATATGCTGCCTATAGGATTTTGGCCTCAAAGAAGACATACTGCGTAAAGCATGCAAGGCTACACAGTTCTCCTACGAAGGGACTGAGCTCCAACTGTACCCAGACCTATCACCGGCGACCCTGGCCTATAGACGTGCCTTGAAACCCCTTACATCGCTTTTACGTGACCAACAGCTTCGCTACCTCTGGCACACACCAACTGGCCTGGCGGTTCTCTCTGATCAAGGAACTCATATTTTGCAATCCCTGGAGGATGTAGCGACCCTATCGACAGACCTTCAACTGCCACCTCTGCAATTTCCCTGGCCAGATCCCCTTGCTCTCTACAATCAAGCGGCACGTGGCTTACGCCAGACTCCTCTTCCGCCTCGCCAGGGGAGAAATCGTGATCAGGCCGGGAGACGCACCGGCTCACAGATGTGACCCGGACACACCCCGCTCCCACTCCACAGATCCACTTGACTGGATCGATTTTCTCCAAGCTTTGCAGCCGACCCATACGGGCCTGCATCGGGCAGCCCCTACATACCTGGACAGTCTGCTGGTAACGGACCGAAGCTTCCAACCCTATCTACGATTTACCAAGAAGGTACGCTGCTTGTTCCTTTATTATCGTATGAACCACCGGACAGCACAGAGCGACCACAAGTGGGACGGTAACCCTGAAACTATGGCACACCTGATTGAACTACGCAGATTCCTAACTGCACTTATGAACACAACCTATCACCGATCATACTTACACTCTAAGGCCCATTTCCATCTACATGGGGACAAGGGTGGGAGGTTACTAGCACGAATGATAGCCAAAAAACGTTCAGTTACATATATAGCTAAATTGCGTGACTCACAGGGCGTAACACAACCCAATCTTCAAATTGTACGAGACTATTATGCTGTGCTCTATGAACTGCAGGGCCCTACCTGCCCTCAGGATATAGCCCGCAAACGCGCAGACATTATGGCTTATCTCACTAAATATTCCCCTAAACGAATTTCATGCCAAACGTCAGAACTTTTAGACCGACCCTTAACGGCAGAAGAACTAGCTCTGGCACTTAAAACCTCTAAAACCGGAAAAAGGCCAGGCCCCGATGGTCTCCCGGTCCGATATTACAAAACCTACGCTGCAATCCTCTCCCCCCATCTCCTGACAGCTTATAATGACCTAGCAGAAGGGCAACCTCTTCCTACACAGACTCTGTGTGCCAACATCACGATTCTACCGAAGGAGGGTAAAGACACTGACCTTTGCTCCAGCTACAGACCCATTTCTTTATTGAACGGTGACCTGAAGCTGTTCGCAAAAATTCTGGCTGAAAGACTTAAACCCTTCCTACCCGCCCTTGTCAATGCGGACCAAGTGGGGTTTGTGCCTGGCCGAGAGGCCCGGGACAACACCATGCGGACACTGCAACTCATGCACCATGCTCGCCGCTCATCCCAGGTGTTAGCACTCCTGTCCACAGACGCGGAGAAAGCCTTTGACAGGGTGGATTGGGATTTTATATCACTCTCCCTGATATGTATTGGCCTGGGCCCGCATATCCTCGCGTGGATAGGAGCTCTATACGGAGATGAAACTGCACGCGTCTGTGTGAATGGGGTATTTACAGCCCCATTCCCCATCTGCAACGGCACTCGACAGGGGTGCCCCCTCTCACCATTGCTATTCGTATTGACCCTAGAACCATTCTTGGAGGCCATACGGTCAGATCCGAATATAACGGGGGTTATGGTGGGTCCTCAACACCACAAGGTGGCTGCGTATGCGGATGACCTCCTATTTTTTGTCACACGGCCGGAGGTGACCCTGCCGGGGATCATGGCGGCTTTCGAGGGCTACGGCAGGCTATCCAACCTTAAAATTTATTTTCTTAAATCTCATATCCTCAATGTGTCGGTCCCTGACCCCAGGGCCCAAGCTTTAAAACCGCACTTTGCTTTCACATGGGTAGCCGATAAAATTAAATACTTGGGCATCTGGCTCTCATCACCAGGTTCCCACCTCTTCCAAGATAACTTCCCTCCACTATGTAAGTCCTTGTAACGTGACCAAGCCAACTGGAATTACCCACACATCTCTTGGCTGGGACGTATTGCAGTTATTAAGATGAATGTAGTAAATATAGGAGTCGGGGCATACAAACGATACCCATTGATCTTCCTAGGGCGTTCCTTGCTTCCCTTAGGTCCCTAGTGGCCAATTACATTTGGAGGGGTAAACGCCCCAGGTTGAGCTTCCAGGTACTCACTAGATCATGAGCAGCAGGGGAATTGGCCCTACCCAATTTCAGCCTTTACCATCAGGCCTGTCACTTACAACGGGTGGTTGAGTGGTCAAGAGAGGGATCGGTTAAATTATGGAGAGCAGTAGAACAAAAATTGGTGGAGAGACCGATGACGGTTCTCCCGTGGCTAACATTGAAAGAAGGCAGGAGATTGGCCAATTCCTCGCCATATGTGGATGCAACATACAGGATATGGCACCGGATAGCGATTAAATCTAACCTCACTTCCTTTCCCTCTCCCATGACCCCGGTGATACACAATGAAGATTACCTTCCTGGCCTAGATCCTCACTCAGTTAGACGGCTCATACCCGCCCCCACCCCTCGCATAATGCACTTCTTCAACGCCTCGGCCCGCCGACCATTAACTGATCTAATGCAAGACAGACCTGTCTCATTCCTACACTCCTTTCACTATGCTCAGATTCGACACTACCTTGATAGCATACCCCAGAAACACCAATTAGGGCCCCCACTACGGACATTTGAGAGATTGTGTCACAGCACGGGACCTCTCTCACATGGCTTGTCAAAGCTGTCCTCGCTGCTCAGGGACGCGACCTTGGCCACCCCACCGCCATACATGGGAAAATGGGAATCCATATTAAACATCACACTCTCGGACAATCAATGGTCCAAGATATGTGAATTAACACACCACTGCTCCACCTCCTCCAAATCTCAGGAAACAGCATATAAAGTCCTTAGCTTTTGGTACCGGACCCTGGACATAATTAATTGTTATGACCCACAGGTTCCGGCGCTCTGCTGGCGATGTAATGACGCACTTGGTGATATGTTGCACATTTGGTGGGACTGCCCAATAATCCGGCCTTTATGTGCTCGAATTTATGACATACTTAAAGAATTTATAGACCCTCCACCTGAATTTTCACCAGCGGCACTGCTCCTACATCATAATAACTACTCAATAGCTTCTTACAAACGCACGCTGGCTATCAGGGTCTTGAATACTGCTAAGGCCTTAATACCTCTGTACTGGAAACAGCTCACCCCTCCACCCCTCACACTCTGGTTCACCCGCATGGAAGAACTCCATTCAATTGAACAACTGATATACAAGGCCTTTGACCGATTACCACTATACTCCGCGATATGGTTGAATTGGGTTCTCAGATCCTCGGCCACCACATTTCAAGCACTGCTGACCCTCCCCGAATAAATAAGAGTTCCCAGATGGCTCCGTACATTGACAAATGGTATGATACTAACTTGATGCATGTTTTTATTCTCATTTAACCTCCCTCCCCCCTGACTTCCCTATATGACAATATGTTTACTTTGATGTTTCACTCGGGACCTGCGTGTCCCTAACTACTTGTCTATCATTACTGAGAACCTGCGTGTTCACTGCTTTGTGTTCATTTTGAAACTTAATAGATATTTACAAAAAAAAAAACACAAAGGAACGGGCTTTATATTTAACCTGGCCTCCAGCTTAAGTTTTTTTTGCTCCCACAAAAAGACTCCAGAGGAGAATACACTTCATTCCGTAAACTGAGTCATCCAGGATCACAGCAGGCTTTCAGGCACAATCGTGAAAGAGGCTCAACGTCACTGCTAAGCACACGGAATGCGCACCATCTAAGGCAGTGTTTCCCAAAACTGTCCTCAGGACCCGCTGACACAGATATCCATTCCATCTATTCAGGACATACTACCCTATGTGTTTTTTTGTTCTGCTTGTGTCTTGAAGGAAAAGTGGACACCATAAGACCACCACAATTATAAAATGAGAGATGGAAGCATCACCCTTTATATATATGACTACCTGCAGTTTTCACTAGAGCCGGTTGTGAAGAAGCTGCTTTACAGCAGAGAAACGCGTCCTGGGGCCATACATCATGGTTTGTTTTTATATATATCTTTTTATTAAACCTTTTTATACAGTCCACAATTCGGTTCCAGATTGGTTTTTTTCTCTGGATTTTTCTTCCACAAAAAATCCATGGGCACTTCATCCTGAGCTTTGGAAGCTCCAACTAACATAAGTTTCCAATCAGCAAAAAAGATTTGTAATATTTTCCCGAAAGATTCACACTAGGAGAGTATGTATTTCTCTATCTCTCCCTCCATGAATTTATTCACAACGAGATACTGAAGATCGTTTTATGTGCAAGGTGGGGGTCACCTGCAAACAAGGAGGAAGAAAAATCACCCAAAGGCAAGGTCCCACTCTGAGCCGGTGATAGGGCTCTACTCTTGTGAGTGGAATTGATACATAGCATATTGTCAATTATACATATTGCAATATTGCACCATGATCTTTGTATTTGCTTCTCTTTTATATCACATGTTGTGTTACGGACGTGTATGAGACATCTCAGCTCCATAGCAATTTATTTTGCACTTACCAGATACGTACAATTTTGTTATATTGAATGGTGTGGGGGAAACCACTATTTACTGGTGTAGCATTGGAGTTGAGGTGGTTACGGCGTGTTGTGTGGCGCTTACCATTTGTTTCACGCAAATCCTTAGTAGCTTGGTAGCTCAAAACCAAAAAAGTGAACTGCTGGTCCGTGGTAATTTTAATGTTGTTTGGCTGAATCCTAAAAACAATAAACACTGCTCCCTGTTTAACCCCTTAAGGACGGGAGTAATTTTACAACTTCGGCGCTGTTTCGGAAGTAGAAGTTTGCTAAGCGCATTTTGACCATTTTTAAGTCACGTATTCTTATACCACCCAGACAAATTATATATTGTTCTTTCGGCAGACTCGGCAGATTAATAATATATCATTATTATATGTATATGTCATGCCCTGCCAAAATGCTATAACAAAAAATGTAAAAAAATGTGAATTTTCAATAAAATTTCAATCTTCCACAGTGTGTAAAGTGTTTTTTTTTTTTAAATTTTATTATCCGAGGCTCTGCGGTCATATTCTATTGGGTAGATTTGTTAAAAAAAATTAGGACGGGGAACCCATTTTTTTTTTGGGAGAAATTGCGTGATTTTAGCTAAACCCCCCAAAAAAAAAATATCATTAGTGAAGCATCATTGTTCACATTATAATTGAAATGTGAACAATAGTGCTGCATTAAAAAAAATAAAAAAAATTTTATTATTATATTTATTATTTTTTTATTATTTAATTTATTATTTTTTTATTATTTTTATTTTTACTTTTTTTACACTTTTATTTTACTTTTACCATGGTCATGTTTGATATCATTGGAAAGGCCATGCTCTGGCCTTTCCAGCAATATCAGCCATGACCCCCTAGCTGCCACCGATCAGGAGATAAAGGGGTTCAAAGAACCCCCCTATCTCCTGCAAGGGATTTCCATAGGAAATCCCTTTGCAGCAAGGGGGTTCCCGGTTAACTGACATCATCGCGCATGGCGCGATGAGTCAGTTGACTGGGGGGTGACCCAGAGGTGGGGGCTGCCATCCAAGATGGCGGCCCCCACCGGAAATAGGCCGCGATCGGGCACAAATTAGTGCCCGGTCGCGACCTGGCAACTAAGGGGTTAACCCCCCATACATCGCTGGAAAGGTCAGGCTGTGACCCTTCCAGCGATGCTGGCCACAGCCGCCGGGGACCAGGCGATCGGGAGATAGAGGGATCCGAAGGATCCCTCCCCTCCCCTCCAGGCGCTTCCCCTGCTCCGGCGGGGGGGGACGCCTGAAACTGACGTCATCGCGCCACCGGCGCGATGACGTCACAACGCCGGAGGAGGGATCACACTGATCTGACTCCGGGGGAGTCAGAACAGCGTGGGAAGCGACCGGAGAAGGTGAGTATCTCCCGGGGGGCTCTAAACGCCGAGGACGTACATTTACGTCCTGCGGCGTCAAAGCCCGCCTAATGCAGGACGTAAATGTACGTCCTGCGGCGTTAAGGGGTTAAGGCTTTCCAGTTAACACAATTAATCTCCTCCCCCACTCGCATTAATATGAAAAGCCTTAACCATACCTTGCTGGACTGGATTCTCTCCTCATGTACTGATAGAATACAGGAGGCAGGCGTTCTCCCTAATAGCTTCAGTGACCACTGCCTAGTGTATTGTGTGTGCAAAATAAAGGCCACAAAATCTCCCCCAAAGGTAATAATCAGCAGGTCTTTCAAGAAATTTAATCTTGAATCCTTCCTAAATGATCTCAAACAGCTCCCATGGTACAGACTAAACTTAATCCCAGACCTGGACTTCGCAATTGAATACTTTCAATCCGAGCTCCTGAAAGTCTGGAATACCCATGCCCCGCTGCGTAAAGTGCGAGTAAAAGGGACCCATCTCCCCTGGGTAACAGCTGATCTTACACAAATGTACCAGCTTAGAGATTCACTGTGGTCAAATTTCAAGAGTACTGGGTCCAGGAACGATCACTGGGAATAGCAAAAATGGTGGAATGCATGCGCAAAACAAACAAAAATTGCTAAAGCCCAATACTTCAATCAAAATCTAAACAATAACATATCAAATCCTAGAAATTTTTGGAAAATCATAAGTAACATACAATCACCCCCAGTCCACTCCCAACCAGCTGTTGTCAAAGTAAACAACCAAACCCTGCAACACCCCCTAGATGTAGCAAATGCCTTTAATAATTATTTTGTTGGGTGCGCCACCACCCTGATTGCTAAGCTAGCAAATTACACACTTTCTGAAAGGCAACACGCAGGTCAGGCCCCTCCAGCTGTGCAAAGACCCTGTATCGGAGAAAAATTCCGTTTTAGACCAGTGCCTGTCAGTGTCATTACTAAACTTCTCCGAAATCAAAATATGAAATACCAGTCTGGACCTGATCAAATCCCAGCAATGCTGCTGAAAATCAGTGCACCGCAAACCCTGTTGCAACTATAATCAATGAATCACTGGCAACTGGATACATACCCAAACTCTGGAAGACTGCAAGAGTGGTACCTATCCATAAAAGTGGTGACAAGACTTTGGTATCAAACTACCTCCCGAAATCATTGCTCCCAATAATGTCCAAAATTCTGTAAAAAAGTGTCTACACTTAATTACGTGATTATTATCAGTATTGGAACTATTTAACCCCAGATCAATCAGGCTTTCGTCCAAATCATTCAACTACCACTGTCCTTTTAAAAGTTTGTACTGCTATCCAAGCTGGCATGGAACAAGGAAACCTAACTGGAGCCATCTTCCTTGATTTTGCCAAGGCTTTGATACAGTAGACCATGGCATCCTATTACAAAAACTTAAAAACTCTGGTATTGGTGATCGCACGCTAACCTGGTTTCAATCATATGTATCTGATCGGTCACAATATGTGTCCAATTCTGGCAGCCTCTCCCTCCCCCTCACATGTGGTGTACCCCAAGGCTCCATACTTGGCCCCCTGCTATTCACAATATTCATAAATGATCTGCCCAACGTCTGCAAAGCCTCAACTGTACACATGTACGCAGACGACACCGTAATCTACACCAGCAAACCAAATCTCCCGCAGCTGGAGGCCTTGCTGCAAGACCAATTCACAGAGGTAGAAAAGTGGATCAAAGATTACAAACGTTATCCAAATACTGACAAAACCGTTACGATGCTCTTTGGTACAGCACCTAGACTACATAAAGTACAAACTCCCCATATAGGTGTCAGGAGAAGATCAAATGACATGTTGACTACAGTCACTTCTCTCAAATATCTAGGTATGTGATACTGGTTAGACCCCCACATCGAAAAACTCTCATCTAAACTTTACCCCATACTAGGTGCCCTGTACAGAAATAAATCCTGCCTGAGCTCCGCGGTAAGAAAGCAGATTGTACAGCAAATGCTTATGCCAGCTTTAGAATATGGAGATGTAGTGTATGCAGCCGCCCTGCAAACACACCTTCATAAACTTACTACATTGTATAACTCATTCTGCGGCTTTGTGCTCCAGTGTAACTACATGACTCACCATTGTGACCGGGCGGTTTTACACAAATCTGTCAAAACCGCTGCTGTTTTTACGTTTCTGCGCTGTTTGTGTTTAGGTCAAATTTTCCTCTTACTCATTTATGCAACCCACACATATTTTGCACAGTTTTTCTCGTCATTAAATGGACTTTCTAAAGATACCATTTCTTTCATCATTTCATATAATTTTCGATAAAAACAATTGTGAAATATGACAAAAAATTGAAAAAACACCACTTTTTTGAACTTTGACCCCCAAAATTTCTCATGTATCAACAACCGTCAAAAAAATGTAATTCCTTAGTAGTTTCTAAATTTTATCCTGAGCTTAGCAATACCCAATGTTTACATATTCCTCGCTTTTTTCCTTATCTTATGCGACAATAAGTGCAAGTAGCACTTTTCCATTTCCAAGGGGTTTATTTTCAAAATTAGTGATAGTGACATTGTAACACTGATGTGTGTCACTATTTCCCGAATAACCCTCCACATATACATATTTTTTTAAAGTACACAAATCAAGGTATTAAACTTGGGGTATTTTGACTCTTTCCATGCAACCATTTTCCCACAAATCTATGCCAAAGTTTGAGAAAAAAAAATGTTTTTTGGTGATTTTTTTTGAGTACAATTTAAGAATACATGTACTGTGAACTTTAAGGTTTACTGCCAAAAAGCACCCCAAAATATGTTCAGCAACATCTTATGAGTAAATTGATACCACCCATGTATAGGTATGTCGGGTCATTTGGGGGCTAATAGGCCTTATTTGGGGGGTGCTCATTTCAGTTCTCCAACTTGGAATTTTCACATTTCGTCATCATGCACCCATGTCCTATTTTGGACATTTTTGAAGCCAGCCAAAGTAATTTACCCTCATCAAACCATATATTTTTTAGAAAGGGCACACCCTAGGGTACTTCAAAGAGTTGTATTTTAACACTTTCCATGCACTAGCTCTTTGTCAAACTTTCAGGTAGACACTTTTTGTGTTATTTTTTCACACACATTGTACTTTAGGCATGTATTGTCAAATCCAGTTCTGGGTTACTGCCAAAAAACACCCCAAAATATGTTCAGCAACATCTTCTGAGTAAAGTGATAACACCCATATATAGATTTGTTGGGTTGTTTTTGGGGTGCTAATTTGACATATCTTCTTTTTAGGGGCCTTTTTACATACCACAATTTTTTTATTGCCATGAACGTGCATATATTTGGTAAGCTAACACCCCAAATTATTGTAAATTGAGTGTTTTTATGCCATGGATGCAACCGTTTGCCGCAAACAAATTGGATACTGTGTGGTGGTAATTTTTCATTTTTACACCCACATTAGTTTTGGACTGTGATTTAGGAGACACTGTTGTCGGTTACTGCATGAAAACTCTACAGGTTGTTTTCTGCAAGGTCTCCTGAGTACACCCATGCCCCCCATGCATAGGTTTGCCAGGATTTTGGGAAGGTTCAAATACAATTTTTATGACTTTGTCATTGGAGTTGAAATTGAGATTATTTCTTCAGATAGGCCTATCTTTCATTTTGGGTCTACCGCATACCCCAGTTTGAATTATTGCCAGAAAAGTGTTTATATTTGAAATGTTGACACCCCAAGGTATTGCATATGGAGTGCTTGGATGCCATGGATGCAACGGTTTTAGCCCAAAACATTTGAGAAGGTGTGTGGCGGTAATTTTTTTATTTTTTTTATTTTTACGCCCACATTAGATTTGGACTGTGATTTAGGAGACACTGTTGTCGGTTACTGCATGAAAACTCTCCAGGTTGTTTTCTGCAAGCTCTCCCTGAGTACACCCATGCCCCCCCATGCATAGGTTTGCCAAGATTTTGGAAAAATACAGCACCAATTGTAGAACATAAAAATGTAGGAATAAAATATAAAAGTCTGGTGCAGTAAAAGAAAAAAAAAAAAACTAAACTGAACTAACTAACTAGACTGTAAGAAAGAATAGAAAGGAAAAAAAAAATCACAGATCACGCACAGTGTGATACACCATGAAACAGTCCAAGACACAGACCGGGTTGTCCAGGGCATTCTGGGCAGTAAAAGATTGTGTCGCTCCTCTGCCCCCTCTTGAAACACACCCTGCATCTTTTTTGGGGTCTCTGTTTGCCCTCAGTTTTAAAAATAAAATGTGTAGCCCAAACTCTGTCCCCCATCACCGCCCGGGGAGCAGGTGCATCCTGGTACAAAAGCCCCGAAATGACCTGGAGCTGAAACTGTAAAAAGGACAGTGTCACTCCGGGGATTGCCTTTTTTGCAGAGCAAAAAGGCATTGTGGGTTGCAATTTGAATCAGGTAAATTGCAACCTTTTTGTACCAGGCCCTTGACTTCAGCATAATCTGGTAGGGCTGGAGCAGTTGATCTGCCAGATCAACCCCACCCATATGCCGGTTATAGGCTTTGATGCACACTGGCTTTGTGATGCGCTCAGCTCTGCCACGTACAGAGACCTCCACAGACCTCTCAAAGTGGATGGTGGATAGAAGGTAAACATCCATCTTGTCTCTGTACTTGACCGCCAACAGCTCCTCTTGGCGCAGAGCTGAGGGCTCCCCCCTTTTTAACCGGGTGCGGGCAAGCTGTGCTGGGAAACCTACGCAGTTCTTGCAAACAGTACCGCATGCTGCTGTATCAAAACAATACAGCAGCTTGAACAAAGGGACACTTGTATAAAAATTTTCAACATAAAAGTGGTACCCTTTGTTCATCAGGGGAAAAAGTAGGTCCCACACAATCTTGCCACTGGTTCCCATGTGTTCTGGGCAACCTGGAGGGTCAAGGCTACTATCCTTTCCCTCGTACACCCGGAAGGCCTGAGTATACCCACTCTCACTGTCACAGAGCTTATACACCTTCACTCCATACCTGGAGCGTTTGGAAGGAATATACTGCTTGAATCCCAGCCTTCCCTTGTATTTCATTAGGGATACATCCATGCAGATATTCCTTCCAGGTGTATAAGCCTCTGCAAACCTGGCGGCGAAGTGGGTAATCAGGAGGCGGATTTTATACAGCCTGTCAAACTGGGGATGCTCTCTAGGGGGGCACAGCCAGTTGTCACTGAAGTGCATGAAACGCAAAATGTTTTCATACCTTCTACGTGACATTGATTGGGGGTAAATGGGAGTAGAGCAGATGGGGCTACTGCTCCAGTAGGAGCGAATTGAAGGCTTATTTATGATGTCCATCAGCATAGTAAGTGCCCAGAATTTCAGAAATTCTGGCACATCTAGGGGGTCCATTGCTGCCTTGCCAAGTAGGAGTCTGGCTTCGCAGCACAATGCTGATGGGCATACAGATTTGACTGCGCAACAATGTGGCCTAACAAATCATCCCCCAGAAACACCTGCGAAAACTGTGTGGCGGTAAATCCTGCAACATCAATATTGATGCCAGGATTTGCCGTGAAAGGATGGATATCTGGCCTCTGGCGATCCCTCAAGGCACCCAGCAGAGCACCTGATCACTTATGTGATCTTTTTTGTACTGAGTGCCACGATACCTCGTGGCACTCATTACTTCCTTCCACTACCGGAAGTGATCTCTCGGGGGGATCGATCACGGATGGACCGGCGGCAGGTAGCCATATTGCAAGGATGCCTCGATGCCTTTAAGTCCTTTATTCAGACAATTAAGAAAATAGTCTGAATAAAGGACTTCAAGCACTTCATTATAGCATGTGGGTTAAATGAGGATCATGATTGTTTTTGGCAGGTTGGAGACTTGAATAAAAAGGGAGGAACAATTTAGTGAATTTATACCAATTGAAAAATGTGGTCTGTGTTACTACTGAAACGCGTTGGCGTTATCTATTTAAATCTTTTTCCAGAAAACGCCTACCAGTTTTCTATTGGGGTTTTGGTTGTACCGTACAAACCACCGTTTGCTGAATAAGGAGAACCTCCCTTAGGCTCAGAACCACGTGAGTGAAACCATATGTATTTTGTAGCTTTTGTGGCTTATTCGACCTACACCATGTCGATATTTGTCTTTTAAAAAAATCATCATGGACATCCTGTTCGGGAAAGGGCTGAGGACGCCGTAAAGAGCCCATCTACTTTTATAATAGAGCCAGGGTGGCTCTCTGAGTTTTTTTGCACCTTTTTCTAGATAGAAAATCTTGATAAAACAGTGTTGCACTAAAAATAAGTTTTATTGTGTTTCTTTTAGAAGTGATACGATCAATATTGATTGAATATAGGACTACTGTTGAGTGCATAGAAAAGGTAATCTATGCCGATTGAGTGCTGCACTTCTTGTTTACTTTCTCCTATAGAATATATAACCACAAAGGTTTGGATGATAAAATGTGAAAAAATAATCTTCCTCACCGTAAATCAGTTTTTCCCAAACCTGTCCTCGGGACCCTCTGCCTTTGCAGGTTTGTCAGATATCTGAAGCCCAGCACAGGTGTTATGATTTGCTGCTCAGTGATTGCAAGATTCAGTCTGCGTTTCCCCAAGGTGATCTGCAAAATCTGGCCTGGTTGAGGGTTCCGAGGAAGTATGGGAAACACTGCTGTAAATTATTTAAATCTGAATGGAAATTTACTCAGGCAGTATCAGCCTTGTTAGATATTTAATAGTGCAGATATGAGTATAACTTAAAATATATTTCAGTTCACTAAATTCCAAATAAAGCCCACAAAAATATTCAGCTCCAGGCCTATAGAGCTCTTACTCTGGCTCTGAGTGAGAAATTATGTAAAATAGGCCATGTCAAGAGAGCGTAAAAGGACAAATTTAAATAGAAATCTATAGACAAATCATATCATCTATTAAGATTTTAAAGGCAGCAGAGTCATCTCATTTAACCAAATCCCATAATAGTATATGAGCATTGCCTTGCAAATAAAATACCAAATAGACTGAATGCTTGGCACGACATGGAAATAGTGATGTAATCAGAGATGCATAACCATAATTACAGAACCAAGAGTTATTTAAAAAAATAAATACTGTAGATACTCGAGTAAACCGCTAGATTTTGGTGACAAAAATTTACCTTAAAATTGGAGGGGTCGCATTATATTCGAGACATCTGCATCGCGTGAAAAAAACAAAACAAAAAACAATTGCCTTGCTCTGGATCCCAAGTCTCCCGAAACTTCCGTTAGTCTCACTGAAGTGAATGCAGGCTCCCTGATGCTTGCAAACACTTCAGGAACTCCCGGATTTGGGAGAGGTCGGATCCATCACAGCCAGAGGGCACGCTCGGTTTAAGCCAATCATTCACCTCACTCGCCTCCACCGGCCATCTAAATCACTAGTAAAGAAGATGGGTGGCCGGCTGCTTCTTAATTAGTAACTGCAATCATTCTAGAGCAGAGCACCTTTTAATTGTTTTACTGGTACAGTATATAATTTTGTTACTCGTGTTATATTCGAGTCTTGAATATTCTCTCATTTCCATAATAAATCTCTATCCATCGCGTTATAGTCGGGTCGCGCTATACTGGAGTATCTACGGTACTTTATTTTCTTAATAGTTATAACGTATATAAAATACACAAATAAGTAAAATTTTATATACGGACAATAAAGTATATTTTTTTTTATAAATTTTGATTTTGTAATTATGGTTGTACATCTCTGATTATATCACTGCATTCATGTGGTGCCAAGCATTCAGCTCAGTCCATTTGGTATAGAATCAGGTATTGGATTAAGCCCCATCACATGCATAGTTAATAGGCAGTTTCCAAGTTTGGGTTGAGCCGTACGAATAAAAGAATATTCCACTTATGTCTTTCTGTGATACCTACTAAAGTGAGAACCCTCTAATTTTTAGTTGCATGACACTGATAGCATTGGTGTTTGTAATATCTGAAAGGTTCTGACAGAAAGGAGATTAAAATATTCAAATCCAAAATAAAGTAATTTTAGTTCTATCTGTATGATAAAGAATACTTTTGTTTTTTGATAGCGGCTGGGTAGAGTAGAGGTAACATCACTGCTCTATAACCGTGAAGACACGTGTTCAAATCCTGACAAGAGCACCTCTCCAGTAAGTGTCCTTGGGCAAGACACCTAATGGTACTACTACACACTCACCACCCAGGACATACTTGAAAATGTGAGAAATCTCAATGTATCCTTCCTGGTAAAATACTCTCAAAAGAAAAAAAAAATTTTTTTGAAAGTATTGGCACTATACTTCTCTGTGCGCCATCTTCAGCGATGGATGAATACTATCCGCAGACACTGAAAACAACGGATTTATAATTCTAACATAGTGTATATCCTATATAATAAAGGTAAATCTATTATGCATATGAAGTCTTTTAGGTACACCTTAAGAAAAAAAAAGTTGTGCTCAGGGAACACTCCTTTTTTCATTCCACAAGTCCTTATATTAATTGTAATATTAACATATGTGTTCTGGTGCACTTGATTAATAAGGGTATATATCATTATAAAGCTGAAAAATAGAAAACAAATAGCTTACCTTAGCTTTAGAGGAAAAGAAAGACTTTGGGAACAGTTGTATAGGTAAATGTGAGGAGATAAAACGTGGAGACGGCTGATCATCAAAATACTGTGCAGGATAATCAACTTCAAACCATGCCATTCTGTCCCAACTGGGTACAGTCTGGCAGCAGGTAGGGTTGCCATTGCTACGTATAAGGCTCAGGATTTCGATCATCCAATAGGATCCTTCAAACACAATGAAGACATCAATAGAAGATGGAAAATTACATCATTTCAGCACTACAAAAAAATGTTGGTGGTCTCTATCATCATATAGTTTGCAAAGCAGGTAACATGTAATTTTTATATATATATATATATAATATATCTACCACTATATTAATAAGCATAAAAATAATAGCATGCAAAGAGTCATCTCTTTAAACCTTTCACTGGTGAGCCATTTCACCCCGTGTGCTGAGGTCATTTTACCCATTTTCTGTTCATCATACTTAAACGTGATTTGAAGTCATGTTTTATCACAGGACCCAGACAAACAATATACACTTTTTTCCCCAGTGGATTCAAAATATAACATTGCATGTGTATAGGTCATGTCCTGTCAGAATGCTATAACAAAAAAATAAAGGAAAAAGTGCGAATTTCCATTCAAGTTTAAATCTCCTAGCAACGGTGCAGTAGCTTGTGTTTTTGATGAAACAATATGTAATAACACACTGCGCGAGCACTTCCACACTTGCTCCCGGCATGGGTAATCAGAAAGGTAGTTATAAAATGAACACTGTGGCTGCACTAAGTAAAAGTGGACAATTCTACTGCTTTAGAAAAAAAGAAAAAGTTACATTTTCATTTTATTCATTTCTTTATTTTTACACTGTATATGTGAATGCGCCTTTCAAATGACACCTCAACAGATCTTACGAATCAAAAGAACCTCTGCATCTCCTGTAATCTAATTTTCCTGCGGGCAGGGGGAAATCTCTGTTTATGGCATCACCCTCTGCATGCGCATGGACTCCGGCAGCCAGGGAGCAGTCCCACAGTGAGGGCTGACAATCAAGATGTCAGCACGCTGTGGGATAATTGTGTTCGGCAGAAATTTCAGCTGATCTGGCAGTGCTGCAAACATGATATGCTTACCGTATCGACTGTATATGGGAAGCAATCCTGATTACATGATGAGCCCGACCTCCGCAGTGAAGGGGCTAATATTGGATTATGGAGCTTGATTATCATATAACATTACGGACGCTGACCTGTCCTTCTCTTCACCTACCCCCACATTATTACATTTCTGACGCTAAACCCAGTGAAAAATCTGTTAACGCTTCGGTGATTGCTCTAACTTCCATGAACTTACTGTAGTTTTAGCTACACCTAAAAGCTGGTGCTAACGGATTCCACTTTTGTGAAATCATTTAGCACCCCCTAAAAGTCCCAATAAAGCCGATACTCTTTTCTCATCCAATGGTGAGAACGGTGGCCCAATCTGCCGCTTCTTGTTGCTGGGTGTGAAACTGGGATGAAATAGTTCCCGGTTTCCCTCTGTGGCACTGCAGGATCTCACGGGAGAGATTGCACAGAGCTCACGGCTCGGAAGCACAACCCACCATGGAGTTCTATGGACTCCAGGAGGTGATGCTTGCGGCACTGCAGAAGCTTTACCTTGAGTATCACTGCGGGTAGCGCTGCATTGTGGGGCAAGGTGCCAAGGTAGTGCCTGCCCGAGATCTCACACTAAAATGGGGACGCTACAGGGAAACCTGCAGGTGCAGGATTTCCCCGTTAGCATTCCCATTTTAGCGTTAGCTAAAGAACAGGGCCCTTAGTGGGTTCCTCATTACTCTGATAACTTTTCTATGCTATGCACAGCTGATGTCCACCTCACATTATTCTTGCTGAACACATCTGAGTAGGTGATCTCGCACAGTTTCCATGATCTGAAGAAAATGGAGGGAAGTATTTTTTTACAATGGAGGGAAGTATTTTATTCTTTTGCTAATGTCATCTGTGCAAATAGACGAATACACTTATATACAAACACTAGCGAAGAAAACCCCATTTGCATACAAGATCAGTGTGTTTCCTAGGGAGAAACTAAATTCTCTGAGATCTCTCTGTCACCATGTATTACTGTAAATAAGCTAAAAAGGAGCAGCCCACATCCTCACTGTAAGAAAACATTTAACAGACTTTATCATTACCTTAAAATAGCCAAGGAGAGGTCAGATTGCAGAGAGAGCTCTGGGGGTCAATCACTACTGTACAGGGGATAAGATTCAGGTTGCTATAATTCCTGAAAGTACCTGTACAGTGCAGATACAATGTGTTACTGTAATTTTAAACACACTTTTTGGACAAAAGTATTGGGACACCTGACAATTTCACCAACAGGGATTTTTATAACATTGCATTCCAAATACATAGGCATCAGTATGGAGCTGGTCCCCCTTTGCAGTTGTAACAGCTTCCACTCTTCTGGTAAGACTTTCCACAAGATTTGGGAGTGTTTCTGTGTGAATTTTTGCTCAATCATGCAGTAATGCATTTGTGAGGTCAGACTTTATTTGTTTTTACTGGTGATACATCGCCCTTGAGAAAGTCTGGTCAGGCTTTTTAGGTCTGCAGCTATTCTGTTCTAATATATTTTATTTGTATGCTGAATACATTTTCTACTTTCTGGTATCCTGTGGTGGCTTTCTGTGCTTGGGTAATTACCACAAAATTTCCAACTGCTGCCAATAGAAGGTGGATTGCTTACACCCCCAGAGATCGCACTCAGAGAGAGCAGCCTGTGTTCCAGGAATACCAGGAGGATACTATGAGGATGCCAATTCCCCCAAGGATGTCGTGAGTCTCAAAATACTGAGGTTCTTATGCCATAAACTTTGCACTATTTATCATTGACATAGGACCTTATATATTCCGTGTATACCCTATTGATGTTGGAGAAACCTGGCTCAAAATCTCCATTCCATCTCATCCCAAAAGGTGTTCAAAATTATTATCGTCAGGGCCCTGCGCAGGCCAGGCAAGTTCTTCCACACCAAACTCATCCAACCAGGTCTTTATGGACCTTGCTTCGGTGCGCTAGAATATCATTCTAGAATAGAAAAGGGCCTTCCTCAAACTGTTCCCACAATGTTGGGGGGCATAGCATTGACCAAAATGTCTTGGTATCAGAAGCGCTCAGCACGTCCTGCTGCAGGAAGGGTTGGCTGCGGAGGACGCGCTGAGCGCGTCCTCCCGAAGCAGCCTGCGATCGGCCGGATTCCGGCCGATCGCTGTGCCCCCTGGTGCGGGCTGACATCTTGGATGTCAGCCTGTCAATCCGGGACCACCGCGGGCACAATAGATGTCATCGCGGTGGCGCGATGACATCTATTTCAGGCGCCCCCCCCCGCGTGTGCGGAGGAGGCGCCTGAAAGAGAAGGGGGAGGTCATTTGGACCTCTCTCCCTCCCGATCGCGGGGGTCCTGAGCTTAATGTCAGGCACCGTTTGGAAGGGCACAGCCTGCCCTTCCAAATGGTACCTGGCATTAACCCCTGGGGAGCCGGATCACGAATCGGCGCTGAAAAGCGCCGGTTCGTGATACTTTCCCGGAGCTGGCCAACATCTTGGATGTCGGCCAAGCCTCCGGGAACTCCGCCTGAGGACTGGCTTCATCGTGCATAGCACAATGATGCCAGTCCTGGAGTTAACCCCTAGCTGCCACCAATGGTGGAGATAGGGGGTTCCAATGAACCCCCTATCTCCCGATCCGTGGCAGCTAGGGGTTAAAGTTTGGTACTGTTGGATCGGCCAGAGCATGGCCGTTCCAACGATACCAAACATGACTGTGAAAAAAGTTTTAAAAAAATAAAAATTAAATAAAAATAAAAAAATATTTTAAAAAAATTATAAAAAAAATAAACAAGTTTTTTTCTTTTTTTTGGTTTGTTAATGCAGCAATATTGTTCCCATTTCAATTATAATGTGAACAATGATGCTGCACTAACGATTTTTGTATGCGGTGCGTTTGTTAAAAATCGCGTAATTTTCCCCAAAAAAAAATGTAACGAGACCCCATTTCTAATTTTTTTAACAAGCGCACCCCATACAAAATATAACCGCAATTGCTCGCATGTTAAAATGTGAAAAAAAAACACTTTACACGTTGTAAATTATTGAAAATTTATATTTTATTGCATTTTTTGTTATAATATACAGACAGGTCATGACGTATACATATAATAATGACATATTATGAATCTGCCGAGTCTGACGGAAAGAACGATATATAATATGTCTGGGTCATATACTAAAATAAGCCTTCAAAACACGTTTAAACATGATGAGCAAAAGCGGTAAAAATGACCTCAGCACAGAGGCGGGAAAAGCCTCAGCAGCGAAAGGGTTAAGAATTCCCTTTACTGGAAGTAAGAGTAAGCCCAACTCGTCAAAAATGGCCAATACCTCTTCCACTTTACAGTTGACACAATGCAGTCAGGCAGCTAATGTTCTCCTGGCTTCCACCAAACCCAGACTCACACATCAGATGGTCAAACAGTGAAGCTCACATTTTTACTTTTCCCAGAGTCCAGTGGCGGAGTGCTTTACACCACTCCAACCTATGCATGGCATTATACTTGGGAATGCAATCCTCTTTTTTCCTACCGAGCACCACAATTATGGAATAACCTCCCAGACGCCATCAAATCTTCCCCCAGTCTAAAGTCACTTAAGAGCTCTCCATTAACATACCTCAGTACAGAATGCACCTGTAAACATTTAACATAATGAATATATTTGTAGCGGAGGTTTACTGAACTGTGTGTGGACTATTGTGCTTTGTACTGTTACTCGGGCTTTCACAGGAGACATGCAGCCGGTCACTGCTGTGGGGGAATTCCCCCTCCCTCCTTTCTCAGCCTATTGCATTGGAGGAGGAAGTTGTTTGATACAGGAAGATTGAGGGTAACGCAAAGGATTTTGGAATGTGTAGTTTAAAGTATAGAGAACCTTATGCAACTGGCCAGTAAGAAGACTACATCTCCCAGCAGTGCCTGGGAGGAGCCCTCATTTTCCTGGAGAGGAAGAGCACGTGCAGGAGAGAGCAGGCAGAGAGGGCGAGACGAGTGGCGTGAACGGTCCTATGTTGCGGATTGTGCATGTGGCTGCCCTCGTGCATTCATAGAAGGAGAGATCCAGTTGCTCTAGCGTGTTGCCAGTGTCAGCAGAGAATAGATCCGGCTGTTCTCGTTCGTTCAGCAGAGAAGGGGTCCGGCTGCCTTCATGTGTGTTCCAGTGACAGAGAGAGCGATCGAGTACATTCAGCGGATGAGAAGTCCGGCTGTGCTCGTGCGTCAAGCAGGGAGAGATCATGCTATTCTCAAGTGATTCCAGCGCTAAGAGATAGCGATCGAGCTACAGTCCTCCAGGAAGGAGTGAGTGTATCTACTGGAGGGAAGTATTCAGCCATCCTGCTTGAGTTGTTATTGCTAACTTTGTTGTCCGGCCTAGTTCTACTGCCTGCGCAGCTTCAGCTAAAAAGGGAGATCGCTGCAGTTACGAATCTTGTTACCTTGTGACACTGTGCAAAAATTTCTTTCTCACTTTGTGGAATACAATATGGTTTCATGTCAAAGGGCCCCAACGCTAGCAGACTGAGAGCTTGTGTAATTTCCACTGGCCAGTGGTTAGGTAGAATTTACAAGGTTACTGATATTGGTTACATTGATTACTGTTGATAATCCAACTGCACTGAAGTATGGTAAAGATTACGGTTTTGTTCATTTATCATTGCATTGAATAGTGATGCTAAATTAACTCATTCGATACTGTTATACTGTTGATTACATTGTCTTACAAAGGGTTTGATCGCTTAATAAACCCCTTTTTATTTAAAGTAATCTTGTCCTGGTATTACTTGGCGCCGAAGGTGGATAATCACTGGAGTGAGACAGAAGGCCCGTCAAATTCAGCGGCTCTCGCGGGAGTAGCACTACATATTTATTTTCTGTTAATCTGTATATTTGTGCAATTTCTTAAATTTTTTGCATTTTATTAATTTGTATTTCTGTAACACTGTAACAATTTAATGTTGCTGAACCCAGGACATACTTGAAAACGAGAGAAATCTCAATGTATCCTTCCTGGTAAAATCCTTTATAAATAAATGTCAGGATTGCATGCAGCTGCTCAACCTTGTACTCCAATTCTATGAAGCCCCTGCTGTACAGTTTTTGTGCTGATATTAATGTCAGTGAAAGTTTAGAACTCTTCAGCTATGGAATCAGCAGAGTGTTGGTGACATTTATGCCCCATGTGCCTCATCACTTGGTGACCCAACTCTGACTGTTCTTGGTCTTCCGCTACATGGCTGAGTCGCTGCTGTTCCTAAACGCTTCCATTTTCCAATAAGATCACTTACAGCTAACCATGGAATATGTACCAGGGATGAAATTTCACAAACGGACATTGAAAGGGTGGCCTCCTAGCACAGTGCCAAGCTTGAATTCACTGAGCTTTTCAGAATGACCCATTTTGTTTCCACAAAGGTTTGTAAAAGCAGACTGCATGGTTAGATGCATGATGCTATATACCTGTGGGAATGGAATGAAACACCTGAAGTCAGTAATTAAAAGATGGGTCCCAATTCTTTTGTCCATTATTTTTGTATTCTATTCGTATTTTTGGACTCTGCATTGCTAATAAACAGGATATCTGACTATTTTTATTATTTATCTTTATCACATTTACTGTAGAGTTTAGAAACTTTCAGCTAAACCATAAACAAATACCTGAAAAATTAATTTTGCAAATTTAAATGATTTTTTAATCTTTAAACTGTTTTGGAATAACAATCTCCATGCAAAATTGTCATTTAATTGTTCATTCTGTATTCCATGTTATTTTTTATTATTATTATACTTTATACCAACACCAACACATTCCGCAGCTGAACAATAGGCACAATATAGACAGGGTTACAATACATTGAGACTGACCACCATTTAACAAACCAGTACAGGAGGAAACGAGGGCCCTATTCCCGTGGGAACTCACAATCTAGAAGGGTTAGGGGGTTCAACTCAATGTTATATTTCCTGTAAACAAAAAGTGCTTGTTATTGAAGGGGTTAACCAGCATTATGGTTACAAACCAAATGATTTTTCAGGTTATGTCATTTCTCCCATTTAAGATGAAAAAGCAGGATCTCAAGTGAAAATAGAAACATAGAAACATAGAAACATAGAAAAATGTCGGCAGATAAGAACCTTTCGGCCCATCTAGTCTGCCCAATTACATGGATACTTTACCTGGATTTATCTTTTGTTTAGGATAGCCTTATGCCTATCCCATGCTTGCTTAAATTCAATTACTGTTTTGGCCTCTACCACTTCTACTGGAAGACTGTTATAAAGTGTTTTATTCGGGAACAGCAAGCCCCATCAAACAAAAGTGGTGTGACGTTTCGACCCTAAGGTCTTAATCATCATCATGTATGATTAACCCTTTCACTGCTGAAGACGTGTGGGGCATGTCCTCATTGATGCATGTTACATGCTGAGGACGTGCCCCACACGTCATCAGCTGTGCGGGACACCCGGCGGAGATACTCACCTCTCTGTCCGGGTCCCGCGGCGTTCTGACTTCAGCGTCCGCAGACGCTGAAGTCAAGCTCCTCCCAGCATAAATTTCCAGGCGACCCCCTGGCAATGCCAGGAGATAGCCTGGAGGGAGGGGGGGGATCTGTTCGGATCCCTCTCCCTCCCGATTGGAAAGGAGCAGCGCCAAAAGCCAGGCACCGCTTAAAAGGGGAGAGTCTCCCCTTTTAAGTGGTGCCTGGCTTTAACCCCTCAAAGCGCCGGGTTGCACTTCAGCGCCTTGCGGCGCTGAAGTGCAGCCTAGCTCCGGTGGGGGCCACCATCTTGGATGGCGGCTCCACCCCCAGGTCTCCCCTCGCTGCCTGATGTCATCATGCATAGCGTGATGACTTCAGATAGCCAGGGAACCCCTAGCTGCCAGGGGATTTCCCAAGGAAATCCCCTGGTGGAGATAGGGGGTTCTTGTGAACCCCGATATCTCCAGAACCCGCAGCTAGGGGGTCATGGAGGGTGTCATTTGAAAGGCCTGAGCATGGCCTTTCGAATGATACCCAACATGACTAGGTATAAAGTAAAAAAATAATAAACAAAATAATAAAAATAATAACTAAATTTAAAAAAAAAAAAAAGGTGTTTTTTTTGTGTGTTGTTTTTATTAATGCAGCATTATTGTTCACATTTCAATTATAATGTGAACAATGATGCTGCACTAATGATTTTTTTCTATGGGGTGCGTTTGCTAAAAATCACGTAATTCCCCCCACAAAATGTAACAAGTCCCCATTTCAAATTTTTGTACAAGCACACCCCATAGAAAACATAACCGCAAACACTCATGTGATAAAATGTGAAAAAAAACACTTTACACACTGCAGATGATTAAAAATTCAATTTTTATTGTTTTGTTTGTTATCATATACAGACAGGACATGACGTATACATATAAAAATGATATATTATGAATCTGCGGAGTCTGCCGGAAAGAACGATATATAATATGTCTGGGTCATTTATTAAAATGTGGCTTCAAATCGCGTTTAAACATGATGAGCGAAAGCGGTAAAAATGAGCTCAGCACAGCGGTGAAATGCCTCAGCAGTGAAGGGGTTAAGACCTTAGGGTCGAAACGTCACACCACTTTTGTTTGATGGGGCTTGCTGTTCCCGAATAAAACACTTTATTTTCACTTGAGATCCTGCTTTTTCAGCTTTAATGCTAGCCATCTGGACTGGCGGCGTCCTACCATAGCAGTGACCTCGTGGATATCGTGGATTTAAGGTGGGGCTCCTCCTTGTGTGTACCGCAGTGTTTTCTATTTGCATTTCTCCCATTTAGTCATCTTGTAAATATTTACCATACATACCATAAAACAGCGTGTGAAGCCTCCGCCCATATAAATGGAGTCGTCTTGCTTTTATCAATTCCTCCTGAGTAAAACATACTTCTTTCTTTAATCTTTCCAACAGTTGGGCTTTATTTTGTAGATTTCATTATTTGTTATCTTCATTCATAATGTCCCAGTCGCCCTTTTTATTCCACCAAGAACATAGAATTTTGGGGAATAAAATCAGCATCAGCAGCCTTCATCACAAAGATGCCATAGAGAAGAAATGTTCTCACACTCCGGGAGATATATTCCAAGCCTGGTGTAAATTTACCCAGAGCTGTAATAATCTTGCCAGAACCATTAAAGTATATGCAGTTGATCATTTTGACAGACTGTCAGGGTTATTCAAAGAGAAATGAAAAGTCACCACACGTTCGGTGACTTTTCATTCTCTTCAATTCAGCGATCCCATTTACGCAACCCTGCAGGTGTATTCAGCAAGCACCACAGGGCCATCGTAGTGCAGGGAAAAGCCAGATTTATTGCTGTGGATTCTGTGATACGTTCATACACACTGCACATTACTGTGAGTTTTATTGCTGTGGATTCTGACACACTGCACATTACTGTGAGTTTTATTGCTGTGGATTCTGACACACTGCACATTACTGTGAGTTTTATTGCTGTGGTGCTATGTTATGTCCTTTTTTTTTTTGAAGGGGGAGAAAAGATGTTAGAGGTTGAGGGAGTGCCGGGGGGCCCCATCGTGAGGTTCAGTACGGGGCCCCATCATTTCTGATGGCTGCCCTGCACACACACTACCCAGGCAACAGCTTATATTCATTTCAAACAACAAAACAAAAATTTAAATAACCATATTCGCATATAATAAAATGCAAAATTCAAAGCACTGTGTACTACAATACATATTTTACAATATTATACTTACGTTTTGTAAAGCAGCAGAGACCCCAGAATATATATACACACACATACACACACACACACACAGCAGAGCCCCAGAATTATACACACACACACACATCTGGGGCTCTGCTACATACATACAGCAGAGCCCCCAGAATTATATACACAGGACATCAGACCCCAGAATTATGCATACCTGGCCAGGCCAGCATAGACCTGGGTGGTCCTCCGAGTGCCCGGCATGCTCCTGCACGTGGCTGCTGGCTTCTGAAGGCTGTGATGCGCTCTCGTGAGATTTCGCAAGATCTCAGCTGCGTCACATCCTGCAGGTCGGTGGCCGCATGTGGGAGGCTGGGAACATGCCGGGCACTCAGAGGGCTAGCGGAATGTTGTTAATGCATTCCACTAGCAGCCCCGGGATTCAGCTTTGTCGGCTTACAGCAGGAACCTGTGTTCCCGCTGCGTGTTCCCGCAGGACTTGAGCCCTGCCAGGCCCCACTCGGCTGCGGGCCCCATAGCGCCCGTGTGGGTCGCTATGGCGGCAGTTCCACTACTGGTTAGCACCAAGAATGTGGCCCCATTGAGTTTATGGCATAATGTCAGATTTGTGCTGTTTTTTTCACAGCTTTAAATTTACTGAATATCAGCACCAAATATCGGTTATCGGCCAGAAAGGCTGACGATAATTTTTTCAGGGCCAATACCGATTATGATATTGGTCTATCCCTAATTATAACCCCCTGAATCTTATCCCTGTACAGCAGTGAGTGACCCCAGAGCTCTCCTTTATTTTGCACTCTCCCTGGCCGCTGTAAGGCAGCAGTAATCTATTTGAACTTTTTGTTATAGTAAGGTCTCGGGTTGCTATGTGCAGTTGTTTTATGTCTCTCTAGGGTGCTTGAAGAGACATAAAAACAAAGGATTTCATTTCTGCACAGGGATTTACTAATCTTGCTTTAAAAAGTGTGAAAAAAGTCTTTTGATATGCTAAGGAGGGCTTTTCAAAGCAGAAATCGAGATAACTCGATTTTGGGTGTGAAGAGGTTAATCATAATTCACAATGTTATGCAGTACCAAAAATATTTTACTAAAGATTTGCACTCATGTCTTTAGTACTGTGCATTATAGCTTACAAAATCACTTAATTATACTTGATAAGATACTAAATTTGTCTTTTTGATCCTCCCATATTGCATACTTTGAAGAATTTAGATTATACCTGCGAAGAAAAGCTCTTAATTATAGACAACAGGCTTTATAATATCTTTTATTTTATTTACAGGTTTACAAAACTTATAGGGCCACATTACGATCTTGTCGCTAACGTTAACGCTCACCTGAGTGTGTATTAACATTAGCCGCGGTATCTACCGCATATTACAATCCAAACGCAAACGGGTTAAGTAACCCGTTTGCCTTTGGTACCTTCCACTTTACAGTGCGAGGTTACTGTACTTTGCACTCCCTATTCTTAACATGGGAGCACAAAGTGTTAATCAGCATTAGTATTACAAAGTCCTAACGCTGATTAACGTCCGGCACTGGTTCGTGGAAAGTTAACCAGAGCCAAGACTTGGTGTTAATGGATTCCACTTCTGCAAAATCCGTTAACACCAGCCAAAAAACAAAAAATTTGCAGATACTCACCTCCTGTCCCGTGGCGAGGACCGCAGCTCCAACCGCCTCCTCCGTCCTGCGGGAGCAGGGAAAGACAGGGGGGAAAAGTCCCCCCAGTCTCTCCCTGCGTATCACTACGCCGAACGCCGGCGTCTGGCTCAATGGATTCCTATGGATTCCAGCGAGTGGATGCCCGCGGTTGCGCTCAGCGCTGCCGCGAACATCCAGGGGCGTAGTGCTCGCTACCAATCCAGGCAGCATTTTTTGCGCCTACATTGTATTCCCCCCGTTAAAATGGGGGCGGTAGGGGGAAAACTGCAGGTGCAGTTTTTTCTCCCTACCGCTCCCGTTTTAACGCGGGGATTGTAATTTAGCCCATAAAGTATAGATTAGGTCAAGAGAGAAAGCAATCTAAATCCACAATGTCAGCTCTGCTTACACCCTTCACTACCAAACACTTTTTGTTGAAGAAAATATTATTAGAACATTTATTATTTGAAACATGGGATGCAATGTAAATAAACATTGAGATCAACCCTCTCACACCGGGCAGGTGGTGCCCGGCAGGAGTGCTTTAATGCCAGCCAGGGTGTACTATTATGACCCGCTAGCTGGCTGTTGTGGCGTTCCCGTCTTCAACCCACCCACGCAATGGACACGTGTCATTGATTGCAGGGGAGAGGACATGAAGCAAGCCGTCCCGCAGCAGTGAATGGCGCGCTGCGCGTGCCAGGATCAGCACCAGAGGGGTACTGGCCTTGCAGGTACAAGCCTGGTAGGCAGTGAACAATAACACTTGGAGGAGACACTTGAGGGTACACGGGCGGAGGCAGAAGCAGGAGAGCCAGCACTGGTGATATACTGGGGTTACAGAGAGATGACCAGGGTGGATGAAGGGATACCAGGAATCTGTATACAGCAGATTAGAGATGGGCTGGCGGTTTGATGCGAACATGAGTTTGCATCGAACATTGGCCGTTCGAACAGCGAACATTTCCGAGTGTTCGCCCACAAATGGACCACAATGCACTTTTCCACTGGCCTGAAGCTTGAATTGTTTGACTATAATGACAGTGACATGCTGCTTGAGGATGCGCAGCAACTCCAGTGCTCTGATTCAAACTCTGAGGTTGAGGAAGGGAGTATAATCAGCCTAGAGGGAGGGGGTGCCAGTGACACACAAAGAACTGGCACTCATGTTCCCCCAGCAGCTGCAGCATACTGTCAGGGGTTGATGACGATGATGAGGTCACTGACTCCACCTGGGTGCCTGATCGAACAGAGGAGTCAAATGAGGAGAAGGAGGAGGCACAACAAAAACGAGGCACAACGTCCTCTATGAGCAACTGTAGCCAGTCCAAGGCATCAGATGTCAGAGCTGCTCAGGTGCAGAGCGCTGTTGTCTCAAAGCACTCATCCAGGAACTCTGCTGTCTGGGAGTTCTTCATGACATGTGCAGCAGACCGCAGCATTGCTATTTGTAAGCTATGTCTGAAGAGGATCAAGCGTGGGAGAAACATCAGCCGCTTGGGTACCACATGCTTGAAGCGACATAGGACCACCTGTCATGCATCCCGTTGGCACAACACTTCCCATTGGTCCTCATCTGTCTCTACCCCCACTATATGTCATGCCATGTCTACAACCTCCACTGACAGGGATGATGTTATAGTAATGGGTGTACCAGGTTCTTCCTCAATATGTGACAGCATCCCATCAACTGCAGATTTACGCAGTCAGATTTCATTGCCCCAGTGTCACATTCAGTCACAATGGCGGTACCCGGCATGCGCCAAGTAGGGCCCTGGTACGAGTAAAAGCCCCTATATGCAGAGATGCAGGACACAATAACCTTAGATACGTGAATATGAACACAGGGGAACTGGGGACCTCTGCACGGCTATACCGAAGGAGCCCTATACCGATAGATCGGTCCTTAGAGTAGCCGAATCTGCACAAATAGAAAAAGGTTACCTAGTAGCCGTACAGAGTCCCAAGGTGTACACAGAATACCCGAAGGAGTATATATCACAATAAATTGCCTGATTGCCCACAATTGCAGCATGTTTAATGTTGAGATGGATTCTTAATCTGATGATCCCCTTGATGCACTATACTGATACACATGTCTTTGTATTAACCAGTTGTATTCCGTGACGTGAACCATTTATGTTTGCACCTCATTGTGACTCTTTTGAGTGGTGCATGCTAACTACAGCAACTAATTTGGTGGCATATGTCTTTAAGCGTTTTAGTATACTCTAACGTGTGCATACTTTTTTGAAGGGACCTCTATGCATCTCTTGCTCATCATTCTTTTTAGGTGGTGGTTCTCAGCTTTGACATATAATTGTTGTCACAGAGACCTCACCCTGCATTAGATGCTTCTGTGATTGGTCATTGACCTCTAATTATGGTCTCAAATCTATGAGCTTTTGTGTGTTTTTTATACATTTTGTGGGTGTGTACGTTTTTTCCTTAGAAGTTCAATAAAGGTTTATAATTTTAACCATTTGTTCCCACCTCCCTTTTGGGTTCTTTGGAATTCAATCCTTCCTTCATCATTAGGGCTAAGTCCTGCAAGTTTTAGGTGGACGATTGCTAGTACTCAGAGGCTATAGTAATCACTTGCCACTCCACGCCCCACCCTGTTTTGAGTGGGTGCTTGCTTCTCTTTAAGCCAGGAGTCAAAACCAAAACATTTACCTTCAGCCAAAGCGAGAATACAGCACCAGAGAAAATCCGTCAGCCAGGCCACAGGGTCAATACCAGGAAATCAAACAGAACATGAAACTCAGACAAAGGAGGAACACTGAAACGGATAACATGAAAAACACTGGACATGAACTGGAACCTAGGCTAACTAAAGAAATAATAGACAGAGAAACCAAAGAAATAAAGTAAACATTAAACATGAACTAGAACTTGAACTTAGACAGAATAGCAAGGAGCTCTCAGGAACAAAACTAGTAGCTGAAGTGAACCAGATGCAAGAGCATGGTGATATGGGCCCATGGCTTTATATAGGGGAGTAATCAGCCCATATCACCAGCAGAAGCTCAACGAGCAACTGAAACTAGCAGACAACTTAAGCCCTGAGCTGCATCTCAGGGAAAGCAGCACAGGGAAACACATAGGAACCAAAACATAAGGAATACAGAGGGCAGGGAGACAGGATTGGAACGTGGGAACGTTACACCCAGCTGCTGCAGCATAAGAAAAAATATAGTCCCAACCATCCCCTTGCACAGCGTCTAAATTCCAGCTTGGCAATATTACTCGCATTACAGCTGCTGCCTTTCCAGCTGGTGGACTCTGCCTCCTTCCGTGAATTTGCCGAATGTGCTGTACCACAGTGGCAGGTTACAAAACACCAGTTCTTTTCACGGAAGGCCATTCCAGCACTATACCAGCACAAGGAAGACAATGTTATGGAGTCATTGGGAAAGGCAGTCAGCAGCAAGATGCACATTACTTTAGACACATGGTCCAGCATGCATGGACAGGGCCGTTATATTTCCTTCATGGCACACTGGGTAACTCTGCTTGCAGCTGGGAGGGATCCAGGATGGGGCTTGTCACGGAATGGCCCAGCACCCTCAGCCAGGGGCGGTGCACCGTGACAGTGGTGGCCATGGACACTTAGGTGCGGTGGCACGCACCCGGTTTTATAAGTACGTTTATTTAGATGTGATTGTGTGGTGTAATAAAGTGTCCCCGTTGGTTTATTGCGAAATGTATTTTCCCTTTGTCTGCCTTGCCCGCCGCCATTTTCTGATCGCCTCGTGGTTCAGATCAGAATATTCGGATCTTAAAATGGCCGAATCGGCAACTCCCCGATTCGTAATGGCCAATACGAATCGGGGGCCGGGTGCCTCCTGCCAGCGAGGGCCAATGGGACTTGTGTGGGCGGGCAGGGATTCCCATTGTATTCCTAATTGTGTAAAGTGATAAATGTATGTGATGTGAAAAATAAAGAGAGATTTTCCAGTGCATCCAGCCTCGCCTGATGTCCTTTACTCTCCGCCGCATATACTGTCTGAGCATCCCGCGCGGTCTCAGGGTGCGGTGTCCAGACTTAAGATCAGAACGGACTTAAGATCAGAACGGACTTAAGATCAGAACGGACTTAAGATCCGAACCGAAGGCGCGGCCGCGTACCGCGCTTCGGTATACCAAGTGAGCGGTGATCAGATCCGAAGATTCAGCCGCTCCCGTAAGATCCGAATATTCCTCCACATAAGATCCGAATATTCCTCCGCAATCAGATCCGAATATTCCTCCGCGGCAGATCCGATCCCCAGATTCGCACGGCCGCCCGCAGACGCACTCCACACCCACAAGGTCAGTGAACCAGCTGCTCGGGACGCTGAGTGCCGTATGGCTCAGTGGTCGGGCTGGTTCTAGGCAGGGGTCCCCTCCACCGCCCGCTAACCCTTCCCCAGGGTCACGCCAGGCCGCACGAGACGCCGAGTGCGCGTCACTCGGTAGTCGGGCCAGCGGTAAGCGACGGGGGTCACGCAGATAGAGCACACCCGCAGGCGGAACAACATCTCCATTCCGTCATAGGGCTCTGTGCTGGAGTTTGTTCATCCACCACGCCTCCAGAATGCTGCTTATATGAGGTCTGTCTGCTCCACCACCTCTTCCTCTTCCTCCTCCTCCTTCTTTGTCTCTGGCGAAGTGGCAGTTAAACCGACGCGTGGCAGGGGCTACGCAATGGCTCAAGCAAAAAGATGCCATACTGTGCTTGAGCTGGTTTGTTAAGGGGACAGGAGCCACACCGGGCCAGAAATTCTGTCAGCTCTGCAGGGGCAGGCACCGAGATGGTTAACACCATGCCAACTTGCGCTGGGAATGGTCGTCTGTGATAATGGCAGCAACCTTCTCTCCGCCCTACGCCAGGGTAAGTTGACACATGTACCATGCCTAGCACACGTCCTAAATCTGGTGGTACAGCATTTCCTAACCGGGGAACCCAGGGCTGGCAGAGCTTCTCAGCCAGACCAGAAAAGTCTGCAGCCACTTCAGACGGTCATTCCCAGCAAGTGTTCGCCTGGCAGAAATTCAAAGAGAATTCCACCTTCCCACAAACCGTCTGATCTGTGACATGCTCACCAGGTGGAACTCAACATTGGCAATGCTGCAGCGTCTGCACAAGCAGCACAGGGCCATTAATGAGTACCTGTGTGAGTATGGCACAAGGACAGTTTCAGGTCAACTTGTTTATTTCCCCCCCCCCGCAGTGGCTGATGATCAAGGATGCATGCACTGTCACCATTTGAAGAGGCAACGAGGGTGGTGAGCAGGGACAGTGCATGCATCAGTGACACAATTCCTTTAGTGTTCCTGATGGAGCGCACTCTGCGGGGAATTATAGATGTGGCACTAGAGGCAGAGCAGCAAGAGGAAGAGGACTTCCCTAGCTCTCAAGGCCCCAGTCTTTACGCAGACAGCATTCCTGTGGGTTCTCGGTTCAGACAGGAGGAGGATGAGGATGAGGAGGAATATTTAAGTTGTGGGGGCATTGAAGGTGGGCATTCCTCAAGGGAGGGTTTTGTGTCCCCAGAAACCCAAGGACTAGTACGTGGCTGGGAGGAGGTAGTGCACAATACGGTTATGACGGAATGGAGTATCCGCCTGCGGTCCGGCTCTATCTGACCCCCTCGTTGGTGTTGCCAAGCCCGACTACCGAGTGGCACGGCACCCGGCGTCTCGAGCGGCTTGGGTAGAAGCCTACGTGGCGGTGGAGATCTGGAGAGTAGATGGGGCACCCACGGTGGAAATCCGCCCGACTACCGAGTGGCACGGCACTCGGCGTCTCGAGCAGCGGATCTACTGACCATTGAAAGGCTGGAGACGGTCTGCGTGGCGAACCGCGGTTCAGTAGAGTCTCCTTGACGATGCAGGCACGGCGCTGAGTCGAGGTCCCAATTCTGGGTGGTTGCGGTATCCTAAAATAGGTGGCGCAACGGCGCGGCGAATCGATGTTCTGCTGCGGAGTTAGAGTGACCCGTTCCTGGGTGGTGGTGATATAGCCGACGTGAAATGACAACACCAGGCAGAGCTGTATGTTTCAAACACTCAGATGAACTGAATCCTTTAATGAACAACGCCACTATTTATGCTCAAGTACAACAGTCATAATTTGCATACCCATACTAATTAGGAACCTATCCATACAATGAGGTATGGCAGTTATTTACAATCAACATTCTTCACATTCTCTTAGCCTTCAGTCCACATAACGTTTGTACATCTATTGTTCCAGCACATCAGATTAAACACACACTCTATCAGAGATCCCTTAAATTAAACATGTACTTAGATAATGGGGAAAATCCCTGACGCATAATTTACACAGCAGCAAAGCTTGTTTACTGTATATACAAAGACACATTTACCTACAGGAATATAGTATTTTAAAACCAAAGCTATGTCATTTATCACTAAACTAAATTAAACTAAAACCAAACGATGTAAAGTATATTTAAAAATCACACAGGGTACATCTTATTACAGCACATCAAGTAAAACCACATCTAGCAAGGAAAATAAACTGTTCATACATTGAAACGCACACTGCAAACGTTCAAAGGAACACAAGGTCCTTTTAAAAATGTCTTGGGTTTGAGTCCTGGGTCTCGCTGCGCAGAGCCCCTATGTCCCTTCCGTGACAACGGTCATCCTCAGCGACCAGGAACAATCGGAAGCTAATGCCACCTCATTACTGGTTGGCAACCCTTCTTGATCCACGATACAAGGGTAAGGTTGCAGAGCTCATCCTGCCCTCACAGAGGGGAGGACACAGAGGGAGGACAGGATGAAACAACTTGAGGACGCTCTAAAGCGACACTTGTGTAACACCTTTCCAGGCACTGGTAGATTACCAAGTGCTGACACAGGTGCTTCTGAGCCTGCGGTTTATCAGAGGAAAAGTGGTGAAGGGGGCCGCTTGACTGATGCCTTTTGCAATTTTTTTAGTCCACGACGCCCAGGGACATCAAATGTAGACACCCATTGCCAGCGTCTTCACCATATGGTGCAGGACTACCTAGGGGCAAGGGCAGACCTGGATACCTTTACAGCAGATGATCCACTGGCTTACTGGATGTTGAGATTGGATCACTGGCCAGAATTTAGCCAATATGCTATGCAGCTACTAGGTTGCCCTGCATCCAGCGTGCTTTCTGAAAGGACATTTAGTGCCGCTGGAGGTTTTGTCACAGACAAAAGAGTGCGTCTGTCCACCGACTCTGTAGACCGGCTGACATTTATAAAAATGAATCAGTCCTGGATCAGCAGCTATCACTCCCCTGATGCTGATGTAACTGAATAGATCGGGGATCTCTTCTGCATTCCCAAAACCTCCACCACTGCACTCTTCCACAATACCTCAGAGGGGTTACGGTGTGAAGGAACTAGCTGGCACCAAAGGTCCAATTTTAATGCACCTGTTGTTACTTTCATCCAAAGCCTGCATAAGTTTCACCATAATTTAGCCCAAAAAGTCACTAAACTTGTTCTGCGTTTCCTAAAAATGTCTCTTCTTTTCATACAGGCTGCCGCCCCAAGCAGTTGCTTATGAATAGATTAAAGGAAAAACATTTACCGTCATTCGAAATGTCTTTTTTTTCTTTTTAAATGTTTTTATACATCCTACAAATCTGCCACTTCACGGGCAGGTTATGGGTATCTCCTAGGCACGATACTTGAAGGAATTTTTCATTTTTATTCTTAACCTTTATGTCATGGAAAATTCACTGTTCCTTTAACCCTTTCGCTGCTGAGACTTTTCACACCTCTGTGCTGAGGTCATTTTTACTGCTTTCGCTCATCATGTTTAACCGCGTTTTTGTAGCCATATTTTGATATATGACCCAGACATATTATATATCGTTCTTTCCGGAAGACTCGGCAGATTCATAATATGTCATTATTATATGTATACGTTATGTCATGTCTGTATATTATAACAAAAAATGCAATAAAATTAGAATTTTCAATAATTTATTATGTGTAAAGTGTTTTTTTTCACATTTTAACATGCGATCCTTTGCAGTTATATTTTGTATGGGGTGCGCTTGTTAAAAAAATTAGAAATGGGGTCTCGTTACATTTTTTTTGGGGAAAAGTTTGCTTTTTTAACAAACGCACCGCATACAAAAATCGTTAGTGCAGCATTATTGTGCACATTATAATTGAAATGGGAACAATATTGCTGCATTAACCCCTTAACGCCGCAGGACGTACATTTACGCCCTGCATTAGGCGGGCTTTGCCGCCGCAGGACGTAAATGTACGTCCTCGGCGTTTAGAGCCCCCCCCGGGAGATACTCACCTTCTCCGGTCGCTCCCACGCTGGATCTGACTCCCGCGGAGTCAGATCAGTGTGATCCCTCCTCCGGCGTTGTGACGTCATCGCGCCGGTGGCGCGATGACGTCAGTTTCAGGCGTCCCCCCCCGCCGGAGCAGGGGAAGCGCCTGGAGGGGAGGGGAGGGATCCTTCGGATCCCTCTATCTCCCGATCGCTTGGTCCCCGGCGGCTGTGGCCAGCATCGCTGGAAGGGTCACAGCCTGACCTTTCCAGCGATGTATGGGGGTTAACCCCTTAGCTGCCAGGTCGCGACCGGGCACTAATTTGTGCCCGATCGCGGCCTATTTCCGGTGGGGGCCGCCATCTTGGATGGCAGCCCCCACCTCTGGGTCACCCCCCGGTCAACTGACTCATCGCGCCATGCGCGATGATGTCAGTTTACCGGGGAACCCCCTAGCTGCAAAGGGATTTCCCATGGAAATCCCTTGCAGGAGATAGGGGGGTTCTTTGAACCCCTTTATCTCCTGATCGGTGGCAGCTAGGGGGTCATGTATGATATTGCTGGAAAGGCCAGAGCATGGCCTTTCCAATGATATCAAACATGACCATGGTAAAAGTAAAATAAAAAAGTGTAAAAATAGGAAAAATAAAAATAATAAAAAAATAATAAATATAATAATAAAAAAAAAATTTGTTTTTTTTAATGCAGCACTATTGTTCACATTTCAATTATAATGTGAACAATGATGCTTCACTAATGATTTTTTTTTTTTGGGGGGGTTTAGCTAAAATCACGCAATTTCTCCCCAAAAAAAAAAATGGGTTCACCGTTCTAATTTTTTTAACAAATCTACCCAATAGAATATGACCGCAGAGCCTCGGATAATAAAATTAAAAAAAAAAAACACTTTACACACTGTGGAAGATTGAAATTTTATTGAAAATTCAAATTTTTTTACATTTTTTGTTATAGCATTTTGGCAGGGCATGACATATACATATAATAATGATATATTATTAATCTGCCGAGTCTGCCGGAAAGAATGATATATAATTTGTCTGGGTGGTATAAGAATACGTGACTTAAAAATGGTCAAAATGAGCTCAGCAAACTTCTACTTCCGAAACAGCACCGAAGTTGTAAAATTACTCCCGTCCTTAAGGGGTTAACAAAACCAAAAAAAAAATGGTTTATTTTTTTTAAAAAAAAATTATTTTTATTTTTTATTTTTTTTAAAAGCATTTTTCATTTTCACGTTTGGTATCGTTGGAACGGCCATGCTCTGGCCGATCCAACTATATCAAATATTAACCCCTAGCTGCCACGGATCGGGAGATAGGGGGTTCATTGTAACCACTATCTCCACCATTGGTGGCAGCTAGGGGTTAACTCCAGGACTGGCATCATCATGCTATGCACGATGACACCAGTCCTCAGGGGGAGTTCCTGGAGGCTTGGCCGACATCCAAGATGTCGGCCAGCTCCAGGAGAGGATCATGATCCGGAGCTTTTCAGCGCCGATTCGTGATCCGGCTCCCCAGGGGTTAATCACAGCCACCGTGTGGAAGGGCAGGCTGTGCCCTTCCAAACGGTGCCTGTAGTAACCCCCTGCCCCCGGCGATCGGGAGGGAGAGAGGTCCGAAGGACCTCCCCCCCTCCCTTTCAGGCGCCTCCTCTGCACATGTGGGGGGGCCGCCTGAATTAGATGTCATCGCGCCGCCGCGATGACATCTAATTGCTCCGCCGGGGTCCCGAGTGCTGGGCTGACATCCAAGATGTCAGCCCACACCGGGGGGGTGCAGCAATCCGCCGGAATCCGGTGGATTGCTGCCTCCTGTGCATGGACGCGCTCAGCGCGTCCATAGCACAGGAGAACCACTTGGCTGGACGCGCTGAGAGCGTCCATAGCAGCCAAGTGGTTAAAAACTTTTTTTTTTTCCTTTTTTTCCTTGTTTCCTGTCCCCCAGTGCACTACCCGGACCCCCATACACCTTTTTATGGCAAATATCTTGCATATATGTCCTCTTGGAGGGCCCTCTAAAATTCGAACGTTCTAGTCCCATTGACTTGCATTGAGTTCGAATCGTGTTCAATTAGAACTTTTTCAAATGTTCGTGTTCGAATGCGAACCGAACACGGGGGTGGTTGGCCCATCACTACAGCAGAGGTCTTGAGAATGCTTGAGGGGGACACGATGAGACAACAGGTACCAGGACACAGGGCCAGCCCAAGACATTGTGCTGCCTGGAGCGAAGGCTGAAATGCTGCCCCCCCCCCAAAAAGACACCCACACACCCTGAATATATATGGAGGAACCCCTAAAAAGACCCGCACACCCTGAATATATATGGAGGAACCCCTAAAAAGACCCGCACACCCTGAATATATATGGAGGAACCCCTAAAAAGACCCGCACACCCTGAATATATATGGAGGAACCCCTAAAAAGACACCCACACCCTGAATATATGGAGGAACCCCTAAAAAGAAAGACACCCACACCCTGAATATATGGAGGAACCCCTAAAAAGACACCCACACCCTGAATATATGGATATATGTGCCCCCAGTTCACATGGATATATATATTTGCCCCAGCTCACATGGGTATATATTGCCCCCAGCTCATATGGATATATATTGCCCCCAGCTCACATGGATAAATATTGCCCCAGCTCTCATGGGCATAAAGTGTCCCCAGCTCACATGGGTATATATTGCCCCCAGCTCACATGGGTATATATTCCCCCAGCTCTCATGGGTATATAGTGCACCCCAGCTCACATGGGTATATAGTGCACCACCAGCTCACATGGGTATATAGTGCACCACCAGCTCACATGGGTATATATTGCCCCAGCTCACTGAGGGTATATATTGCCCCCAGCTCACTAAGGGTATATATTGCCCCAGCTCACATGGGTATATAGTGCCTCCAGCTCTAATGGGTATATAGTGCCCCAGCTCACTTGGGTATATATTGTACCCAGCTCACTTGGGTATATAGTGCGTGCCCCCAGCTCACATGGATATATATTGCCCCCAGCTCTCATGGGAATACAGTACATGACCCCAGCTCACATGGGTATATATTGCCAGCCCAGCTCTCATGGGTATATATTGTAATGTACCCAGCTGAGCTCTTATTGATATATTTGCCCAATTGCCCCCCTGCCCCCAGACTCACATGGGTATATTGCTCCAGGGCCGGCCACCAGCACTCAGTCTCACCTCAGGTGGAGATCAGAGTCAGACACTGGGTAGTCGGTGTGCCGCTGGCATTGGCAGGCTGGTCCAGTCCTCCAGGGCAGGCCCGCCTGTCAACAACACTTCCGGCTCCAGGCTCCTCAAAACAACTGCGTCACGTCACGTGCACAATCACTAAGAGCCTAAGAGGAAGAGAAGACAGAGCCCAGGAATCTATCCGCCACGGCCGCCGCCCGCGCTCCCATGGACCGACGGATGCTTAGCATGCGTGTGGGAGGGTGGGGGCGCAGTCAGCGCCGGCACGCAATGTAGCCACACGGCAGGCGCCAAAGTAGATGCTGCTGCCACTGCGCTGGCAGAAAAAAATAGTGCAGCGCCGCCCCGGAAATCGGCGGCGGCAAAATTTTCTGCTGTGCAAATTTGCCGCAAGTGCTCCGCGCTGCACCATTGTCGGGCTGGCCCTGTCAGAACACTTTGAGTACTGGAGACACTTGGAAACTTTGGAGGTACCTTGAGGAGGAGAACACAAGGGTGCTGTACACAGGACACAGGAGGGATCTTTGTGCAGTACAGAGGGATATCCAGAAGCCGTGGTCAAATAGGTAAGCCAGGTCTGATACACCGGTATGTCCGCAGTAATGCAGAGTATGTCTGAGCTTAAGCAGGAAAAACCACTTAATGCAAAGGCCCTGCTGGAAGGGAGGAAAGGTACTTTTATTTCCAGCAGGGGTGTGGTGTGTGCGCACTGTGATTCACTGTTAACCCCTTTCATTGCTGGATAGTCAGGGCTGAGGGTCAACAGCACTCTTCATGTGCTGCCCAGGGACACATATGGCAGGCACGGTGCAGTCATCGGCGGGGAGCCTGACAGCCAGCTAGTGGGCAGGGCCGGAGGAGGCCATTGAAGTCAACAGGGAGTACTAGTACACCATGGGATTTCAAGGAGGCCCACCCGCCGCAGGGATGGCATAGTACGCCATGCGGCGTGAAAGGGTTAATGTCAATTTTGCATAGAGATTGATATTGCAAAATAGCTGAAATATTACAATTCTGTGAATGTGCTCATCTTTAATTTTCCATATATCCATTTATCTTTTGCAGAAATATTGTTTAGATGATCGGTTCTAAACTCTAAGGCTAGGGTCAGACGAACGCATTTTTCTCCGCGAACGTGAAAAAGTGCGGTCGAACGAACGAACGTATTTTTAAACGGAATGCGCGAAAGCGGTCATACGATGCGCATTTTCGTACGTTTTGTTTCACGGAGCTGGAAGAAGAGAGATATGATCAACCAAATCAATTGCAGAATGAATCAAATAAAAGGGAAGGGGTATAAAAAGGCATTTTGGGAATGGTGGCATTTTCCAAGATGGATGCAGTCCAAGTGTTTCTTTTTGCTGCACTGGGATACCTGTACCTGAAGAAGAAAAGACAACGGCGAACATGGGTCCATCCACTCAACACTGCCAGACCCACGCATGGCCACTTTGTGACACTGTACAGGCCACTGCGAGAGAGGGACCCCGTGAAGTTCTTCAACTACCTGCGGATGTCCATCCACACCTTTGATGAACTGTTGATGAAGGTGCGTGAGCCGCTGACCAAGAGGGACACCAACATGAGGGCTGCCATACCACCGGAGGAGATGCTGGTCCTCACTTTGCGGTAAGTACTATCAAACACGTGCATTCATGACATCGCTGCCAGTCATCAGACATGTGCTCGGTGTGCAGAGGCTCTATTGTAGGTCAGTAGTTATATGCCCACACACACACGCATGCATCACCTTGCACAACACGTAACGAAAGAGTAATGACACTGACAACGATGTGAAACAAATAAAATATTTAGTCCCAAAATAATATGACAGAAGATAACAATAACATATTAAACACATATATTATTGCATGTCCAATGAAGGTAATAAAATAAAAATAGTAGAACAACATGAATAAACTGTGACAAACATAAACGAACAGACGATACACCTCACATGGTATGATACCGAGGAGCATCTGGTCATGAGGACCGTGCATATGGCTGCGGTGGTACTCTGGCTCCGGGGGTGGCCCAGCAACAGGGGACATGGGTGGGCGGGCAGGCAACGCCTGGCAGTGGTGGGAATAACCATGGGGGTATTGTGGCACGACACCGTGATATACAGGTGCCTGTTGTGGATGGGACAGTATCTCATGTATCAGGTCCAGGCTTCGGCGGCGATAATCCAGCTTCTGCGCTGGGGTCATATGTTGAGCATGGAGAGACATGAATTGAAAAAGGACATGTCCTCGGAATCAGCGACCATGCAGCGTGGATGTGTATGGTGCGCGTCCATGAATGCGACCATGGCCTGCTCGACATCAGCTGATGGTGGCTTCTTCCTCCTGGGAGCCGTACTGGTGCTGTCTGTGGGTGCTGTACCCGGCACCTGCTGGGACTCCACATCCTCCACCTGGGACTCCGCACCACCCTGCTCGACCTCCACCTGGCAGCTGCCAGATCCTGCGGCTGCAGCTCTTGCCCTTGTGAGCTAGAGGTGGATGGCCGGTCAATACTGCTCACAGTCTTGCGCGGCTCCTGGCTCTTCCTCAGGAAGGACAGTTGGTCAGCATACAAATAGCTGCGCCTCTTCTTTGCACCAGCTCCAGAGCGAGCAGCTTCAGCCTCCTTTTTCAGGACCCGGGTGTGATTGTCCTCACCGTGCGCCATTTATTGATTGCTTCATGTGCTGCAAAACATGATGAGAGTGACATAAGGTTAGGTTCATATGATGTGATCATAACACAGCTTCTTTCATGTTCTAGGTATCTTGCTAGTGGATGCAGTTTGAAGGATCTGCATTACAACTTCCGCATTGGCAGATCGACAGCTGGTGAGATCGTCCGCAAGGTCTGCCAAACAATATGGAAACCATGAAGGACCAATGTTTGCCAACACCCACAGGCGAGACATGGCTGGCAATTGCAGCAGGATTCTGGGAGAGAGCGAACTATCCCAACTGCCTGGGAGCGGTGGACGGCAAACATGTCCGCATTGTGAAGCCACTGCACAGTGGCTCACTGTATCAAAATTATAAACATTATTTTTCAATTGGCCTACTGGCGGTGGCAGATGCCAACTATAATTTTGTGTATGTGGATGTCGGATCATACGGCAAGGACTCGGACTCAACACTGTTTCGGAACTCAACACTGTGGAATGAGATAGAGGGTGGGAACCTGAACATCCCCAGACCCGCACCTTTGCCTGGCAGCGACGTGTCAGTCCCCTATGCCTTTGTGGGTGATGAAGCATTCGGCCTATCCACACATCTCCTGCGGCCATACTCGGGGACACACCTGACTGTGAAGAAGCGGGTGTTTAATTACAGGCTGTCGCGGGCGAGACGGTATGTCGAGTGTAGCTTTGGCATACTGAGCAACAAGTGGAGGATTTTCCATCGCCCACTTGATGTAAATGTGGATTTCTGTGTGGATATAGTGAAATGCTGTTGCATCCTACATAACTATGTTCGTGCAAGGGATGGGGTTAATTTCGAGGATACCCTCACAGTAACGGGTCTGGATGAGTATGCTAACGATGACATAATACCTGTGAATAGACACACCAACAGGTTTCGCGATGCTCTGTCTAATTATTTCACTAGCAATGCAGGGCAGGTGCCATGGCAGATGGACATCATTTGACATGTGACACCTAGGCTTGTGCACCGATTATTTTTTCTGTTCGAATTTTCGGATGTTTAAAGTTTTCGATTCGGCTCATTTCGAACGAACCCTGTTTTGATTCGATTCGGTTCGACTTGTTTTTCGGGGATATGTCATCGGAATATGGACCATTTTTCGTTTTTTTGGTCACTTTGCTCGTTTGTTGGATCTACTTTTCGTGATTTCGTACATTTCTCGTTTTTCGCAACGTCTGTTCTCGTTTCAAAGCAATACATTTCGATTTGACACAATTCAAGTCCAATAGCATATTCGTACAATATTTTGTTTCGGCTCGGAAACATTTCGGATCTGACATTTTCGGATCGGAAAATTATCTGGGAATCACCCGCATCAGAAAACACGAATCGTGAAAATGTCGTTTAAATTCCGAAATTCTGAAAGCCGAAACGCACATCCTTAGTGACAACGATAATTCGTTATGCCATTTTGTTTGATATTACATTCAAGTTCAATGCAATTGAATTCTATGCAATAAAATGATCATTTACTCACTCTGAAGCTTCTGCTCTTTATCAGACCACGTCTCGTACTCTGGGTACACCACCCTGGACACTGTGACCCATGCACTGGCCTTCTTCTGCCGGTCTTTGTAGCTGTCGCAGGCCGTGTCCCACAGCTCGGGATGATCTGCCACTGCATTGATCAGCCTCTCCACGTCGATGTCAGTCCCAGCCATTGTCCAACGCAACTTGCAGCTACCCCCAGACAAGACAGGAAGTGTTTGTGTGTGCACGTTATGTTGGCCGGACGTGTGCAGCGTCTGACGTCTCCCAATCACGCAAACACGCCGCTATGTAGCCGCAGCGCACTCTGTACGTCAGTAGTAGCGGTTTGACGTTCTCGAAAAAATGCGTTCGTTTGCCACTTGCGTTGCGCGGACGAATTTTCGTGCGGCCGTACTTCGTATGCTCCCCGGCATTGGACGTCATTTGCTGCTAGTACGGCCGTGATTTCGTGCGGCTAAACGCACGTTAAAACTGCGCTAGTCTGACCCTAGCCTAAGTGGTGTTTACTATCTTGTAAACCAGTGTTTTCCAAACCTGTCTTCAGGACTAGGGATGAGCCGAACACCCCCCGAGTTCGGTTCGGAGCCGAACTCAAACTTTCCAAATGTTCGAATCCGAACCCGAACTCGAACTCAATACAAGTCAATGTGGCTGAAAATTTGGTTTTTAGAGTGCCCTCCAAGAGGGCATATATGCTAGATATTTGCCATAAAAAGGTGTATGGGGGTCCGGGTAGTGCCCTGGGGGACAGGAAACAAGGACAAAAAGTTAAAAAAAAAAAACGTTTTTAAAAGGGACAGTGAGTTTTCCATGAAATAAGGGTTAAAAATAAAAACGAAAAATTCCTTCAAATATCGTGCCTAGGAGGTCCCATAACCTGCCCGTGAAGTGGCGGATTTCTATGATGTATAGAAACACTTAAAAACAAATAAATGACGTTTCAAATGACGGTAAATGCTTTTCCTTTAATCTATTCATAAACAACTGCTTGGGGCGGCAACCTGTATGAAAAGACATTTTAGGACGCGCAGAAAAAGTTTAGTGATTTTTTTTGCTAAATTATTGTGAAACTTATGCAGGCTTTGGATGAAAGTAACAATAGGTGCTTTAAGGCTGGGGTCAGACTAGCGCACTTTTAACGTGCATTTAGGCGCACTTAATCACGGCCGCACTAGCAGCAAATGACACGAAATGATGGCCAATATACGAAGTACGGCCGCCCAAAAGTCCGGCCGCGCAACGCAAGTGGAAAATGAACGCATTTTTTCAAGAACGCTGAGGCTGGGGTCAGACCAGTGCACTTTTAACGTGCGTTCTGGCGCACATAATTACGGCCGCACTAGCAGCAGATGACGGGCAATGACGGCCAATATACGATGTACGGCCGCACAAAAGTCCGGCCGTGCAACGCAAGTGGAATTTGAACGCATTTTTTTCAGAACGCTGAACCGCTAGTACTGACGTACTGAGTGCGCAGCTGCGGCATAGCAGTGTGTGTGCGTGATTAGGAGATGTCAGACACTGCTAATGTCCAGCCTACATAACGTCCAGACGCAAAAAGAGTTTTATTGATGATCCGTACAAAATCAAGCCCGAAAATGCGCGTCGTCTGACCGTTTTTGCGCATTCCGTGAAAAAATACGTCAATGCGTTCAGACGCACTTTTTCACGTTCGCGGGGAAAAATGCTTTCGTCTGACCCTAGCCTGAACCGCTAGTACTGATGTAAAGATTGCGCTGCGTCCGCATAGCGGCGTGTGTGAGTGATTAGGAGACGTCAGACGCTGCTCATGTCCGGCCAACATAACGTCCAGACACCCAAAGTTTCCTGGTTTGGATCCGTAAAAAATCACGCACAAAAATGCGCATCGTATGACCATTTAAGCGCTTTCAGTGAAAAAACACCTCAATGCGTTCGGACACACTTTTTGACGTTCGCTGCGAAAAATGCGTTCGTTTGACCCTAGCCTAAAATTGGACCTTTAGCGTCGGCAACAGTGCCGTCACACAGTCTCACCCCTCTGAGGATATGAATCTGATACAGGCGTCAGTGGCAGTGCAGCCAAATATTGTGCCTTTGGTGCCAGGCCAGCAAGTGCCATCATACAGTAACCCCTCTGTGGTATTGTGGAAGAGTGCAGGGGTGGACCATGCGGTCAGGGCCGGTGCTAGACTATTTTGCGCCCTAGGCAAGACCAGCTACTTGCACCCCCCCCCCCAAAAGAAATTACACAACTTGAAACTGCTAAATTTCTTTTTATTTAAGAATAAAGTTTGAAAAGCACCAATAGTAAAGGTAAAATAAAAATAAACTGTATTAAACCATTTTAAATTAACTCTATTAAACAAATTAAAATTAACTGTATTGAACAAATATAAATTAACGAAAAAAAAATAAGAGTTGTCACGTAAGTTTCAATTTCAGACACATCAAAATTTCAATTTGCGTGTCTCATCCTTTGCAAATTTTCATCATGCGTATATATATATATTGCCCAGGCCAGCTCACATCATCCACATCATATATTGCCCAGGCCAATCCCCTGGTGGAGATAGGGGGTTCATTTGAACCCCGATATCTACAGGCATCTAGTGGGTCATGGAGGGTGTCAATCGAAAGGCCTGAGCATGGCCTTTCGAATGATACCCAACATGACCAGGTATAAAGTAAAAAAAATAAAAAATAAAATAAAAACATGTATTTTTTTGTGTGTTATTTTTATCAATGCAGCAATATTGTTCACATTGCAATTATAATGTGAACGATGATGCACTAATGATTTTTTTCTATGGGGTGCATTGCTATAAATCACATAATTCCTCCCACAAAATGTAACAAGTCCCCATTTCTAATTTTTGTACAAGCGCACCCCATAGAAAACATAACCGCAAACGCTCATGTGCTAAAATGTGAATAAAAACACTTTACACACTGCAGATGATTAAAAATTCAATTTTTATTGCATTTTTTTCATAATATACAACCAGGACAGGACGTATACATATAAAAATGAAATATTATTAAGAATCTGCGGAGTCTGCCGGAAAGAACGATAACTAACATGTCGGTCATTTAACAAAATGTGACTTCAAAATCGCGTTTAAACATGAGCGAAAGCGATAAAAATTAGCTGAGCACACAGCGGTGAAATACAGCATATTAGAAGTTTTAGGAGGGAAATTAACACTTCTCAAATCTCAATCAGAAGCAGACACCAGCCCACCCCCTCAGTATAGTCTACAATGTATCAAATTGATTAGACCAGACTAAAACATCTGTTGTTATGACGTTTGAAAAACACAGGTCATTTAGAGTTGAGAATCTTTGCACGTACACATTAGTTTTTAATTCAATATCTAATAAACCGTTGCTTAGAATATTCTGCAGTAAAGAGTCTCTTTATTTCTAGATTTTTTAGTATTTTTTAAGCATTTTCTATACTTTTCAAAATTTCCTTTTTTTTTTTTCGAACTCAAACCGAACACACCCAAAAAGTTCGAAGTTCGCGAACTTTCGAACACCCAAAGTTCAGGTCGAACTCCGAACCGTCCGAACCGAACAGCTCATCCCTATTCAGGACCCTCCGCCTCGCCATGTTTGCCAGATATCTGAACCACCGCACAGGTGATATGATTTGTTGCTCAGTGATTGCAGGATTCAGTCTGCATTTCCCCAAGGTGATCTGCAAAATCTGGCCTGGTTGAGGGTCCTGAGGACAGGTTTGGGAAACACTGTTGTAAACAGTGGCGACGCTAGGAACAACATATGGGGGGCACATAAAATACCACAGTCAAAACTAGGGGCACCACTAATAATTTTTGCCATTAAATCATACCACTGAAACAAAAAAATAATAATAAAAGTATATATAAATAAGATTCCAAAATCCCAGGGTAATGTGGTGCAAAGGTACTTAAATTCAATATTTTATTTGCCGCAATTCGGCAGGTGTTCACTGACACCCGATAGCTGCTTCAGCGACTACATTTTCCACAAACTGCAGTGACCATTCGCTAAAAAGGGAATTCACCATATTTTTGGTGAAATGGATTCCCCAAAATGTAGTGACAAGCAAAGGGTCAAAAGGTGAATAGACCCCATAGATGCTAACTACCATAATAACCCCTAAAATGCCATAAACCCAGGGAAAAACAATAATTATAAACAGTGTGGCATGTAGCCTACCCATTAACCCCAAAATTTCATCAAACCGAGGGAAAACATTAAACGAATACACTGTCACAGTTATTCAGAGAGAGGTGAAAACCAGGAGAATGACTGAAGAATGAAAATTCTAGGCCAAAATAGAAAAAGTCTCCCATTTATCTCACTTTCCAAATCGGCTATTTGGCCTAAATTGTTCTCTTCTCTGTCATGCCCCACCTTTTTTTTTTTTTTTTGTGAAAGGATTTTACCAGGAAGGATACATTGAGATTTCTCTCATTTTCAAGTATGTCCTGGGTGGCGAGTATGTACTGTTGGGTGTCTTGCCAAGGACACTTACTGGAGAGGTTGCTCGCTGGGATCGAACCCATGGCTCCACAGGCTCTCTCCATGCAGAGCGGTGACATTACCTCTACTCCACCCAGCCAGTACCTTTGGAAGACTGCTGGCTCCAACAGCTTTGTCCTTGAATGCTTGTAAATTGGGTTCCCATCCGGGTCTTACTTCAGCTCTGTGCCTTGTCCAGGCTCCTGGAGATCCAGCCTGGGTTTTCCTGTTCAGCCTTGGAGTTACAGCTGAAACCCATCTGCTATCAAGCCTCCATAAATAGCAGAGAGACCCAGCAAGATTGGTTCTGCATTAAGGTTCCTGACTGAAGTCACTTGGCTGTGTGCATACCTGCAAGCTGAACCAGTGTTTCCTGTTGCTGTACAGTGTCTCCAAGTCCATCCAGTGTCTCAAGTGTCTCCAGTATCCATCATCTCAGATCCAGTCTTTATCCTGATTCCTGCTATTGCTCTGCCTTGCTGTTCCTGGATACATCACCGTACACCCTCCTTCATTGCCTGGAACTTCCTGCAATCTCCACCTGCTCTGTATCCAAGATCCTTGGTCAAGACCTTCGGTTGCTACACAAGTGTACCCTGTGTCCACAAGTGTATCCTGCTTCTATCTCCGTTCAGACCTTGGCCAAAACTTCCTGGTTGCTGCACAAGTGGGTTCTCTCTACTACGTAGCTCATTATCCTGTGTCTGGATATCTACCGGTGGCTCATACTGCTTTCACCACCTTCCCTGACCTTCAATCAAGGTACCATTGCCAGCCGTCCAGATTCATTCTTTGTGGACCCTGTCTGCAGTCTGGGACTAGATAGCTCACCATCCTATGCTATTAGACTTTTACCTGTGCTGTCCAGAAGGGGCATCATCTGTTTATTCCAGTGCCTGCTGCCAAGTTCCATTTGTGTTCATTAAACCTATATTATTTGCTTGCTATCCTGTCTGGCCTCCCCTCTGTGTCGCCGCCTGCTGGGCTCACACCCGAACCGCACACGCCACCTGACATTCTCCTACCATTCTCCTTGTTTTCACCTCTCTCTGAATAAACCTGTGTGAGGCATGTAGCCAACGCATTAACCCCAAAAATGCCATCAATCAAGGAAAAAATAAAATGTATACTGTGAGGGATGGAGCCTGTCCATTAACCCTTAATATACAACTAAACCAAAGGGAAGAAAACGAAAGTAATACACAATGTGAGATATAGCCTGATGATTAACCCCTTCACTGCTGAGCCATTTTAATCCTGTGGAAAGAAAAGAAGGAAGGGGGAGCCCCCCTGTAGCGACACCTATTTTTGCAAAGTATCAAACGAGGTTTGTTTTATTAGCAAATGGACAGAAATGGCCTTTGTGTCAAACACAGTAAATATGATAAATATTACACAAATGGTCAGATACTCTGCTTATGAGGATTTGTAACAATCTTAATAATGTATGATTGCTAGCACTGCAGCTACCAAAATATACCAGTAGAATATAAATAATATCTTTGGCATAATAAGTGCATATATAAATTACAGTAACACCTTGTATCTGTACTGTACAGGGATTTTAAGCAATTATAACGACTGAAAAGTATCTATGTACAATAGTGAGTGGCCCCAGAGCTCTGCCTGTAGATGTACTTGCATATATAAAAAGGATACATGTCAAATGTAGATGGAGTGAGACATTAATCTTGGATCAGAGGAGCGCACTAGGTGCGCCTGTACTGACGTGCCAACCGGCATTGGACGCGTCGACGGGGCCGGCCACACGCTGTAGCGCGCAAACGAATAACGTGCGCTACAAGTGGATGTGCCAAAAGACTCCACATCACGGACGTTCCTTCCACTCTTTAAAAACACTCATCTGACCCCAGCCGGAAGGGATAGATGAATGATGTTGAAGATGCATGTGTGAGGGGTGGGTTCAATATTTTACTGAACAAATCTTAATTCAAATCTAACTTCAGACTCAAAATTTATAAAAATATAAAGTAAACAAACAAAATAATATAATGCATAACTGCATTAAAAGAATTCGGTTGAACAATGAAACAAAGTATCTATAAAATGGGCAATAGAAAAAATTAAAGGAATAGAAGATAGACAGGATTCTATATCATTTTTCCAGTTACAACATTCATACCTGATTTAGGGAAAGTAACATTGAAGACATCATCATCCCGAACCTTAAATTCATTTTCAATGTAATGAAGACGGTCTTCAGAGTATACTAATGAGGCAAAGTTAATCCCTTTATGCTGGAAATACTCGGTATCCATTCCGCGTGTAAAGAGGCTGTATATTTAACAAGAACTGTTTCAAATTGTTGGAGAGAAACAGAACTTGTTGCTTTGGACTATCTCCTGGAGTGCATAGGATAGAAGCAAGATCATACAGGTGTTTTATGTGGACACGTAATTATCGCATCTGAATGAAGACTAGCTGCATTTTTGATAAACATCTCCTCCCTCTAATGAAATGTCCCAGTACACCCTTCACTAAACAATCCTGTCTATCTTCTATTCCTTTTTTCCAGCCTGTTGACCACTAGAACATTGCCTAATAATGGCTGAAAAAAAGATAAATTTCTGCAATCAATCTCATAGTGCGGTAACTCATAAAGTGGAATAAAAGGCACGTTTACAGAACAAGTAAGGAGAAAATCGTATACATCAACGCTGAAAACAATAGGTTAAATAAAGCTCAATTATTTAATATGTGTAAAAGTATTATGCAGTCATGTTCCATCCTTATTGTGCATTTGACAAACCGTGTTTGGTTTTCCGGCTGCACTACCTTAGCCTAGAGGATTACCATACCTTTTGAAGAGTGAGAAATATCCCTAAAACACGTTTAGGCGTGCAGGCCTTCATATAACGCTGGTTAATTTTCTTCTAATGAGTTTTTACCTCCCCACCTACAAGAGGGTGGTATAATCACAATTCTATATCATTTTTCCAGTTACAACATTCATACCTGATTTAGGGAAAGTAACATTGAAGACATCATCATCCCGAACCTTAAATTCATTTTCAATGTAATGAAGACGGTCTTCAGAGTATAATAATGAGGCAAAGTTAATCCCTTTATGCTGGAAATACTCGGTATCCATTCCGCGTGTAAAGAGGTTGTATATTTAACAAGAACTGTTTCAAATTGTTGGAGAGAAACAGAACTTGTTGCTTTGGACTAACTCCTGGAGTGCATAGGATAGAAGCAAGATCATACAGGTGTTTTATGTGGACACATAATTATCGCATCTGAATGAACACTGGCTGCATTTTAGATAAACATCTCCTCCCTCTAATGAAATGTCCCAGTACACCCTTCACTAAACAATTGTGATTATACCACCCTCTTGTAGGTGGGGAGGTAAAAACTCATTAGAAGAAAATTAACCAGCGTTATATGAAGGCCTGCACGCCTAAACGTGTTTTAGGGATATTTCTCACTCTTCAAAGGTATGGTAATCCTCTAGGCTAAGGTAGTGCAGCCAGAAAACCAAACACGGTTTGTCAAATGCACAATAAGGATGGAACATGACTGCATAATACTTTTACACATATTAAATAATTGAGCTTTATTTAACCCAATGTTCTCAGCGTTGATGTATAGGATTTTCTCCTTACTTGTTCTGTAAACGTGCCTTTTATTCCACTTTATGAGTTACCGAACTATGAGATTGATTGCAGAAATGTATCGGTTTTTTTCAGCCACAATTAGGCAATGTTCTAGTGGTCAACAGGCTGGAAAAAGGGCATACCGTTGCTTCGATTCCCATTAAAATTTAGTCACAAATAGCAACACTTACACCTATACTTGTCAGTTTAGGCCATCCACATAATGGAAAGGCAGGGTAGTATATAATTCAGTGAAAAATTTATGAAAGGAGTTATAATTCTTATTATCATACGTTATATAGCGCCAACAGTTTCTACAGCACTTCACAATAACCATAGGGGATGAAACAAAATTAGAAACAAATATAGGAACAGAAACAAAAGGTGTAGAGGGTTCTGTTCAGATAACCTTACAATTTAGAGGAGTTGGGTGGAGGAAGAGGAGTTAGATGAGTGGAGTTTTATTGGTTGTCAAGATCACTAGCACTACCATTTCAGAAATGGAGAGGGCATGGAAATACCATCTCTTATGATATGGGTGTAGACAGTGCACACGGATCAAGTCCTGCAGGAATGCTTGGGAAATCAGTTCCCTCACTATTTTAGCAGGAGGAACTTCGTTCCCCAGGGTCATCCAGACATGGACCCCTTGCTTGATGTGCCTAGAGGGGTGTCAGCTATACCCTCCGGATGAGGCCTAACAAGGCCGAAACGATCGTTGGGGGTTGCTGCACCTCTTGTGCAGGGATGACGTCCTTGGCAATCAGTAATGGCCACCCTCTTTGGGTGAGAGCAGTCATCCCTGTAATGGCAAAAGCAAGCTAAAACCTGGTGAGACCTGAGCAGGCCCCACCGTAGAGCAGGCCAATAGTGCTGCTGCTCGTCCTCAGGACCCTCACAAACCCCCCTTTCGTTCCCTTTTGGCTGATTTACTGGGAAGCTGCAATACCTTTAGAAACAATTTTATAAAACTGTCTATATGTAAGGGTTTTGCTGGATTTAAGTACATTGTGATGGCATGGGAATGACATTTTATTTTTTTACGACTTGACTCCTGTGTGTAGACAAAGGGAAGGATAGGTCAGCATTAGTATTGTGGTGTGCTAATCTGAAGAGGAGGTTTTGAGGGATTTCTTGAAGGCCCCTAGATTAGGAGAGAGCCTGGCATGCAAAGTAGGTCATTCCACAGGACTGGCAGTGCCCTTCGGAGGTCTTGGAGACGAGGGTTGGCTGAACAGGTGGAAATAGAGGACAGGCAGATGTCGTCTGCTTAACAGATTGATCCAGAAGGGATGTGCTTGTGAAGTAGGGAAGACATGAAAGGAGGGGTTGAGTTATTGAGGGCTTTAAACGTCAGTGTCAGTATTTTAAACAGATATGAGCTTAGTATGTTTGTGTCGGATGTGAACAGATAAATGGGTGAGGTACATAATATTGAGGGGGGTTTAGGAAGGAGGGTATATTTTCATTAGCCTCACTAAGAGCTTGGCTTATTGGTATTTTTCAGAAAACAAAAGAGGACAAAGCTTTGTAATAATAGAAGTCCTGAAAAGATACAGACGCAGACAAGTGTGAAGCAAAATGACAGGGGTGTCATTTACTTGGAAACTAACATAAAAATCGAGGCACTGTTTGCTATTACGTAAATAAGGTCCCAAATGGGAAAAAAGAGGAGAAAACGTTTGAGAAATGCAACCAATTAGCACAAAAAAGTAACAGTTCCTCTGCTCTAAACAAGGGGAATAACTCCAGGACACAAGCTTAAACCAAGCCTACAAACAAGGCTAATACAGTGAAACTTGCAATGATAAAAAACAAAAATACTTTATTCAACCAAATGGATTTATTTATGGCTTAATAAAGTATTTTTGGTCTTTATCATTGCAAGTTTCTCTGTATTAGCCTTTTTGTAGGCTTGGTTTAAAATTGTCTGATATTACAAACGGAGAATAGAGGTGGAGATTTTGTTTGGTAGCAGTGAATAGGAGAAGAATCTAATTGATATGGAACTGGGAACGATTGATACACAGTAGCAGGAGAATTATGGTTTGATTGGGAGAATAATACCATTAAAAGAAACAATCATAGAAAGAATACTCTACAGCAGTGATCTCAAACTGCAATAGAGGACCAACGTATCATGGGAGTTGTAGTTCAGCAACATCTAGGGGCAAGAGTTTGAGATCCATGTTCTAAGGTTAAAACTGAAAGAGGGGACCAGAGGGGTTAAACACTAACCATTCCTGGCCCTCCCTGCACCCCACTTCATTCCTTTTGTAGCCCCTTACTGAGGTATACGCTGTTACTCCAGCTTCTTCAGCACTGGAAGGGACGTGGCAAGCTAAAGGCTTCCAGTCAAGCAGTAGAATTTAAGTCCATTACATGTGTTATATGACTGGTGGGAGACTGGACACTCCAGAAAGTGTACAGCCAATCCAATGGCTTCCAGTGCAAGTCCATTGAGAGTAATTTGCTGTAAAAAAGGTTTGGAAAGCCAAGTGCTTCCAAACCTTTTCCGCAAAGAAAGGGTCAATCCATATCAAGTGGTAAAGGAAAAAATTAATTGGTTGCTTGACCATTTTTAAATCTTTTTATTTTTTGGCAGTGATAACCCCTATATGTTGGTAGTTTAAAACCAAGATCATTTAATTTTAGACTGACTTGGTTAAAAATGGCAGCCATTTTTGCTTCACGTCATGCACCATTTTTCCAGAATCAATGAAGACCTCTATGGAACCTTTACTTAACAAGAAAGGAAGACTCTTACTGAGCCCTCCTTACAGCCATGGAAGTGCTTCTGAGCTCTTCCTTTGTGGGTCCTACTAAGCCATATTTTTGGGGTCAGGAAAGACACCTTACAGGGGTTTTACATTTCTGTTTCCCAACCCACATACACTGCAATGTGGGATGAGGATTTTAAAAGACACTCCATGCTCCAAAACAACTTGACTTTGTTGTATAAGTTGTGGAGCAAGATGCATCCTTTTCTCCCAGCATTCAGTCTGCTATGATTGCATAACTATCTGGGTGGCCCTCCTCTCTGCACTGGACTGGGAGACACAGCATAGGCATACTGGGCATATACTGGTGTCTACTGGGTGCCATGGGTACCCTTCCAAGGACACATTTTGCTGTAGCAATTCTTTATCATACAAACACACCCAAACATTCCGAAAATATTAAAAATCGCCTCATCAACTCATTTGTCGAAAAACGCCTGGCCCCCACTGCGCATGCGCCTGGTGCACCTACGTCACAGAACCTGTCAATCAAGCGGCCGATCAGCTGTTTTCCAAGTGGCCAATCAGCTGTGTTCTGGGACGTAGGTGCACTCGGGCACGAGCGTCGAATAAAGCAAGCCAGCGTCTCCTCCCCCAGCAGAGCACCACCCCCCCCGGCCACTCGCCCCCCCCCCCCCAGGCGCTCCGTAATGGAAGGGGATCAGCCAGCCGTCCCAGCCTCTCCTCCTCCCCCCGGCCACTCGCCCCCCCCCCGCACTCACACACAGGGAGGGAGGGAGTGTATCAGCCGCCCTGTCCCAGCACTTCTCCCCGCACTGAGAGTCACAGACTCCGAGTGGGGGTTGCTGCCTTCTCCCCTGGGGGAAGCTTGGATCGCAGGAGACCCAGGGGTCCTTTGGAGCCCTGTATCTCGGTCCCTGAGCATGGCAGCGGGCTGGTTGAGGTGTCATTGGAAAGTGCAGAGTCTGTTCTTTCTAATGATATCCACCATGACTGTGTAATGTGTAAAATCAATCACCAATAATTTATTAAATAAAAATTACTCTTTTTTTAACACTGACTTTTAATTCATTTTCTCTTGGTTTTATGGCATTTTATGGTTATTTCAGCTGTAATGGCATCTCAGGGGTTAATGGGGAGTCTGTGTTAATCACAATGTTTTCCCCTGGTTTGGTGGCATTTCGGGGGTTAATGAGTGGTTATTATTTTATATATTCCCTTACATTTATGTTATTAATTTCATTGAATTTTCCGTGCTCTCGTGTTCGTCCCCCTCCAGCGAGTTCAATTCCCTGACCCTGCGGTGAATCCAGCATCCACCGTGAGGGCCACGCAATGTGTAGCAGGGATTCGCCAGTAAACCTGATGGACGCAGCCGACGAACCGCTGAACAGAAGCCGTCAAAAGCCACTGCAACCCGCTGAACAGACCATCGAAAGCTGCCGCAATCCACTAAACGCAGCTGCAATCCGCTGAACAGACCACCGAAAGCCACCGCAACCCGCTAAACGCAACAGCAATCCGCTGAACAGACCGTCAAAAGCCGCTGCAATCCGCTGAACAGACCGTCAAAAGCCGCTGCAATCCGCTGAACAGACCGCAGAAAGCAGCCGCAATCCGCTGAAAGCAGCCGTGATACGCTGCACTGACTGCCAAACGCCGTTAATCAGCCGGCCAAACTGTGAGTGGAGAACAGCAATACACCCATGAAGAGTAGCAGGGACCCCAGGCAGGGGCGTCGTAACGTGGGGCCCGCACCAGGTGACACCCGCCCTTAGGGTGACACCGTCAACCTAAGGGCGGGTGTCTCACCCTGCGCCGCGTGTTCGCTCCCTACGAGCGTCCGAAGCTGTGCAGCTTTGGCCCTCGCCTGGGGGAAACACGTCACCAGCCGAGTTCTCGCGAGATCGCGGCTGGTCACGTGGCTCCCCCCCAGGTGAGCGCCCAAGCTCCATGACGGACGCTCAGAGGGAGCAGAACACGCGACGCAGGAGGTGAGCTGGAGGCATTATCCATGAGCTGGGGGCATTATCCATGAGCTGGGGGCATTATCCATGAGCAGGGGGCAGTATCCATGAACTGAGAGCATATATCCATGAGCAGGGGGCAGTATCCATGAGCTGGGGCATTATCCATGAGCTGGGGGCATTATCCATGAGCTGGGGCATTATCCATGAGCTGGGGGCATTATCCATGAGCTGGGGCAATATCCATGAGCTGGGGCATTATCCATGAGCTGGGGCAATATCAATGAGCTGTCGGCATTATCCATGAGCTGGGGGCTGGGCAGTATATCCATGAGCTGGGGGCATTATCCATGAGCTGCTGGGGCAGTATATCCATGAGCTGGGGCATATCCATGAGCTGCTGGGGCAGTATATCCATGAGCTGGGGCAATATCCATGAGCTGGTCGCATTATCCATGAGCTGTGGGCTGGGGCAGTATATCCATGAGCTGGGGCCATTATCCATGAGCTGGGGCCATTATCCATGAGCTGGGGCATTATCCATGAACTGAGGCATTATCCATGAGCTGGGGCAGTATATCCATGAGAGGAGCTGGGTGTCACGTTCTGTGCTGGAAAATCTGTCTTCCTGCCCTCTGTATTTGTATATATGTTTTTTCCCTTGTTTTCTGTTGCTGCCAATTCCTGGGTGGCCTCCCAGGGGTTAATTGGTGTTCTGTGTGCTGCTCACCTGTTGATCCTTGCCCTGATTCCCCTGCCTATATTAGAGCATGTACCCATAAGACATTGCTGGGGTCATTTTCCTTTGCCTGGTCTCCTTGCATCCTGTGTCCTGAAAGCTCCTTGCTGTGTTCCTGATATCCTCCGTTTGTAATCCTGGTTCAGTTATTGCCTCTTATTTCTGTTCCAGTTTATGTCAGTTCCTTCTGTGTATTTTGTTCTGTCTATTGCTGTATTTTGTTTGCTGTTTATGTTCCATTCAGATTCTCCGGTTACTGATTTTGGCTGGCTGACTTCCCTTCTGGGTTCTGATTCCTGTATTCTGTATGACGTACTCTCTCTGGGATGACCTTGGCTTTCCTCTATGACTATTCTATGCTATATTCCTTGCCTGTACCGTTTCCAGGTAACCCTGTCATCTGCATATAACAAAAGACTCTGTACGGCTTCAAGGTAATACTTTCCTTTAGATTAGATCCGGCTATCCTAAAGACCGGTCTTTCAGTGCAGGGAATCTTTGGTATTGCCGTACAGAGGTCTTTTGTTAACCCTTTGCTTTCACCTGTCCTTGCAGTTTACCCTGCATCTCTGCATATAGGGGCTTCTCTCAGGAACCAAGGCCTCCCCTTCCTGCGAGTTATATTCATAGGGATATATATACAGACCGACACTTCCAAGGATCGGAGGGCAAGTATAGGGTGGTGCGTGCCTGGTGGTACTGCCACCGTGACACTGGGGCAGTATATACATGAGAGGAGCTGGGGCAGTATATCCATGAGAGCTGCTGGCGGCATATCCATGAGAGGAGCTGGGGCAATATCATGTGTGAGCTGGTCTGGGCAATATATCCATGTGTGAGCTGAGGCGCAATATATCCATATGTGAGCTGGGGCAATATATATCCATGGGTGTGCTGCTGGGGGCAATATATCCAGAGCTGCTGGGGGCAATATAGATCCATGTGTGCTTTCACTGCCTTCGAACAGGCATCGTACTTGCTGGCAGTTGGCAAAAATTTTTGTGTGAGCATATGGGAGAGCAATAAACCTCACAGTAATGTGCGCTGTGTGTATGAGCATTCAGTGTTATATGGCAGTACTGATTTAGGAGTAAGAGTAGTTAAAAAAAACGTAAACTCGGGGGTGGGGGTGACACCATAAGTTACCGCACCGGGTGACACCAACCCTAGTGATGCCACCGACCCCAGGCAGGAGTCTGCTCTCACACTCACAAAGCCCCTGCCCCAGGTGCAGCTATCAGATAGCCACCCCCCCCCAAATGAGCTCCACCTCATCGTTGCCGCGCGTTCTGACGTCACTGCAGAGACGCCGCAAGGCTCTACATTCAGACTGTAAGGAGGATCACGCGGCACCTCTGCAGTGACGTCAGGATGGGGTGACGATGAGGTGCCCTACGGCCGCGACTGATCCCACCTCTCCCGAATCTGGGAGTTCCTGAAGTGTTTGCGGGCCATCAGGAACCCACATTCACTTAAGAGAGACTCCTGAAAACATCTCGGAGACTTGGGATCCCTCCCAATGGGGGCGAGTAACAGTGATATATAAAGGGTATATTGCCCCCAGGCGGGAGGTTAGTCCATGCAACAGTGATATAGAAAGGGTATATTGACCCCACGAGGAGGCTCTTCCATGTTACAGTGATATGGGAATTTTTTTTTTGCATTTAAATGTTTTTTTAATCGTTTTCTCCTTCTTGCAGTTGAGTTCTGGAGTCACTTCAAGAACTATTCAGAATATTGGACTGTGGGGGGTGGTTTAAATGTCATCGTTGGGGAAGCTTCAGGTGCGCAAACAGTCCGGTGTTATTACAGACTCAGTAAATAGCCTGAATCTCTGCGTTTGTGACCGTTATGTGTTTTTTTTCCTTCGGCAGATGCAGGGCCTGGGCGCCGCATTCAAAATCCTCTTCTCAGACACCCAAAATGCAGATATCCCGGAACAAGGGCCGTGGCGCACATTCTACCTCAAGTGCCAGCACACCTTAGCTCTTTCAACGCCTTCAAGCGGTTAGTACTTTTTTTTTGTATACATTGACCTGGGAGGGCCGGGAGTGTCGCTGCGCCGCTGTGCACTTCTCGCTGCTGCTGGCGCTCTCGGATCAATGCAGTCTGTGTGGGCAGAAGGACCCGACTCGCACCAGCAAGGAGTCAGATGTGAGATTCACGTGGTAAGGTTCCTCGCCCTCCCCAGATGGCCAGAAACTTCTCGATGGTCAGTC